>VZTT01070276.1:204-22218 GCA_013400855.1 Buphagus erythrorhynchus
ATTGTATATTATATATTTATATCTTTTTGTTGCTATATATTTGTGTGTATATATATATATTACCTATAAATGCAAATTTGAACAAGTTATGCACTGAGAAGGATCTGATTCCCTACTAAAAGAAAAAATTCCAAGATATGCTGCAAAGCATCATTTCCCTGCCAGCCTGCACCTTGAGTGTTAAGCAGATGGACTACAGAAATCAAATATTTCATGCCTTTTTTTTTTTGTTAAAAATTTTAAAAAAATCAATTAGTGTCTTAAAAGCAAATTCTGAAGTCTCATGCAAATCATCTGAGTTTTATTTATATCCCCAGAGCTTGTCTTGCTCACCTGCCTTTCTCAGGACTAAATTCCAAGAGAAATTCCGTGGTTTTGCATGCTGCCTTCTGCTCCAGTTCCCTGCAAACACTCACCTACATTTATTGACTCTGAAGAAAAACATATCTGATTACTCACAGCTTAATTGCTCAAAATTCATCCTCTGCAACCCTTAAAAGATGTTGATAGTCTGAATCTCTCTGGATTTCAGAGAAGACAGAGTCATTTCCATGGCATTTAGTAATGTTTACATGCCCTGACCTTTCCCCACTCCTGGGGAAATCAGCAGGAGAAAAATCACTTGGCTGGGTTTGACAAATGAAGGGCCCAGCAGAGTTATTCCAGAAAAATTCCTGGAAGGGACTGAATTTTTGAAGCTTTCAGGAATATTTTATCTTTTTCCCTCATATCCCTCAATAATGACAGGAGGGCAAAGGGGCTGGAGAGCCCAAGGAGGACCTGGAGCAGGATGGGACAGAGGAAGGAACTCACTCCATGGAACACACCAAGGTTTGTGCTCATCCCACAGTCCATCCCTGAATCCCACCAGAATGACAGACAGCACCATCCAAATAAGAGCAGTGTGTTGCAGCAGTGTTGGTTTCTGACAGCACTGAAACCATCAGAGGGAGGAGAAAAAACTGCTGAGTTTGGGGCTGGGGTGTGGAAATCACACACACACAGCAGCTTCACCCCTAAAATGGATTAACAAGACACGGGCAGTGACCCAGGTGAGGGCTAAATCCTCAGTTATCCCATTCCATTTGCAAAGAGAATCACTGGAAACATGAAAACGTTCACTGCTTCCATGGGAATTCCCCAAACATTCAGGGGGCATCGAAATCAGTTGGAATTGGAGGGAAAAATTATTTGGGTCAAATCCAATCCATCTGCCAAAACGTGTGACAAGAGTTGATTTTTCTCAGCCTTCAGTGATGAGGAGCTGAGATTGCTCAGTGTTCTCAGTATCAGCTGCACATTTAAAGCAGGGACATCTTGGGCAGTGCAANATATTTGGGTCAAATCTAATATATCTGCCTAAAACGTGTGAGAAGAGTTGAGTTGATTTTCCTCAGCCTTCAGTGATGAGGAGCTGAGATTGCTCAGTGTTCTCAGTATCAGCTGCACATTTAAAGCAGGGACATCTTGGGCAGTGCAAACCTTCAGAGCAGGTATTTTCCATCCATTTTCCTTACAGGTTGAGATCAATTCTGCTTCCTGCTAAGAGCCAGACTCAGCTTTTAGTTAGCATATTTAGAGGATAAGAAGCACAACGACAGGCCAAGCCTGCCTTTAAAAAAAAAAAAAAAAAAAAAGAAAAAAATTTTGGCTTTTGGCTTTTCCCTTGGTTGTTGACAGGGAAAAAACCTTGAAAAATAATCCAGTGCATAAAAGAAGGGATGTGCTGATGGCTTTGTCCATTTGTATGCAAAATATGGCCAGAACATCTTTTTCATTTTCTAGCATCCTTAGGTTTAATGGTTCTAAAACCTGTACCAAACAATGAATTTAAAATTAAGAAACCTGGAATTAAAATGGCTAGGCAGAGGAAATCCAAACCAGGAAGGATTTCCTGGAGAAATCTTTTCTCCTTTCTCCTAGAAAGGAGTGACCACACTTGGATGTCTCTGTTTCGACTCCCAAACCCCAAGGATCATGCTCCAAGCAGACAAAACCTAAGGACACAAATGAGCTGTAAATCCACTCAACTTCCTGGTGAAAGTGTTTTCCTGCCTGAAAAATCCAAGGAAACTTTGCTGCTGCTCCTCCTCATGCCCTCCCTGTTCTGTCAGTGGGATTGTAACTTCCTCAGAAGTTACACCCTGAGCTCCTGAGGATTGTAATCAGTTCTAATCCTCAGAGCTCCTGAGGATTTATCCCAACTGAGGATTTATCCCATTCCAGCATGGCTTCTCTGCCCTGTCTTTAGTCTGAATCTCTGTAGAACATAAACTCCTTGGAAAGCAGCTCCAGCTCAGCACTACAAAAAGCATTTCCTGCCCTTCTGGCACAGAGCTCTTCATGCTCACCCTGCAACTTCTGCAAGCTGTTGCAAGTCCTAAGAAATGGGAAAGAAGAAAGAAGTTTATCTGCAAGAACAAATAATGTGCTGGACAAATGGGTAAGAGGAGCAGCTTTTAGATACAAAAGGTGCTTGGACCTTGAGCTGAAAGTCCAGCTCCACTCTGTTTATGCCCATGGTGAGTGCTGGGATAAAAAAGTGAGGTCAGTAAAAACTGTAAAGGACTTCAGCTGATCACACATAAAACACCAAATACATTTAAAAACTCAGTGTGAATAAAGAAAATAAAAGTTGCCGTCCTCTTCTGCTCCTCACAGGGCACACAGAAGGATTAATTTCTGCTTTTGGTGCTCTAGGGGCACAGCAAAGGCAGAAATAATTCACAGCTCTGTCAAGGGGACAGCAAAAAACAAAAGGGCAAAAATTGTAACCCAAATGGTGCAGAGGGTGGAATGGAAACCAAAGTCCTGCTTTTATTCAGAGAATTACAGAATGGCCTGGTTGGAAGGGACCTGAAAGATTGTGTGGTTCCAAAGCCCTGCCATGGGCAGGGACCCCTTCCCCTATCCCAGGCTGCTCCAAGCCCTGTCCAGCCTGGCCTTGGACCTCACTCCATCCCCAACCCCCTCCTCAATCCCTTTATCTTCCTTTCCCTATCCATATAATTTCCCTATTTATGCACAGAATTCTCCCTGACATTTGTGTCCAAAGGAGCCCAGGGTGTGGAAGGCAGCACGTTCCAGATGCAGAGATAAAAAGGGAAATGCTGCTGTGGGGACAGAGCTCAGCCTGCCCAAAAAAATCCCAATTCTTCCCAAGCACAGCCTGTCTCCCTCTAAAAATACTGTTCCATTACGATATAAACCAAACCACAAGAGCTTTTGTTTGCTTGTTTGCTGCTTTTTAAAAGTGTACTATCCTTTTCCTTTCCACTTTGAAAATCCTTTTTTGTATAGATAATAAAATTTAAGTGCTGCTCCATTAAAACTTTGGGTCACATTCCCTTGACCACACCTTCTCTGCATTAGGAAGGAAGAGATGAATTTTTAATCTTTTATTTTTAATGAAGATTGGAGAACAAGTTCTGCTTGGCTTGCCTTGGCTCCCCATACATTTTAATGTATATTGATTTGTATAAATGTCTCATTTAAAGCATATTTTTGTGAGTATTAATGGGCCTTGGACAGGTAAGATTATTCCTCCTGTCCCATTGCCAATCTCTTTGGTCAAAGTTGAAGAACACAACACTTTGTTCTGAGATAAAAAAAGGAAGACAAAGAGATGGGAATATCAAAGGATCGATGTCCCCAGGAACAAACCCTGTGGGCACCAGAGCCAGCTCAAAACTCTGCCTTGGATTGACTACAAGGGCAAATTTGGGCTTATTTTTGCTAATCATTTTCCATTTTCCCATTGATTTTCATGAATTCTGGGTTGATTTTTATCAGGAAAGGATTTATGAAGGTGAGCTGGAACCCAGCAGTTTCCCTGCTCTCCAGACTGATGGATTCAGTCAGGCTGCCTTTGCTGTGCAGCAGCTGTGAATATGGAAACAGCAGCTCACATCATCAACTGAAGCTCTAAAATTACCCAAACCACAAAAATGATACATCAACAACAACATAATGGAATAACACAATGCCAGACATTCGCCAGATGGACTACAGAAATCAAATATTTCATGTCTTTTGATAAAAAATAATTAGCATATTTAAAGCAAATGCTGAAGTCTCACACAAATCACCTGAGGTTATTTTTTACTGTTTCTGTCACCTACCCCACTCAGACATTTAAGTTTTGTAATATCTCAGAAGTGGAAATCTAAACTATGTGAATATATGATCTCTCATGAAATTTGAATAAATAATAATAATTTTGATAACTCAGGTAAGTTATCAAACCCTTCTGTCATAGTTTAATGACAGAAGGGAAAAAAACCCAAAATAAACCACCTAATCCAGGTCACTCCATCAGCCTCTTTGGCTACTCTTTACTCAGATTAAACCATTTCCTACTTTCTTTTTCTCCTCTTGAGCTTCCACCTTGTAATTCATGCTGATTATCAAATACATTTCAGCAATGACTTAATAAAGTTCCACAGTCCTGTTCACCATGGATACAATAAACAGCAAAATGGACATTTCTGAAAACTGGGATTGATATTTCTCCAATATTTACAGTTCCCATGAAAGCTGAAGGTTTTCCTTGCTGACCACAAAATATTTTGATCTTTCACTTCAGACTGCAGAGTCTTCAGCACACAATAGAGAACTCAAGGTCCAGATATCCTACAAATTATAGGAATTCCAGATCACCCCTTTTTCTTTCTCCAGTGGATGAAAACCAGCAACTCCTTCAGATCTGCCTGAACTTCTCTGGGGATTTTGCTGCTCACAAATAAAACTGGAGAAAGTTTTCCAAAGCAATCATCCTCCTCCTAGAAAGATTCCAACCCACTAATGCTGCAGCAAACACATCCTGGCCCATCAAGTGCCATCAGTGAAATAATTTAATGGCCAAATCGTCCATCTGCAACCGGAGCTGTGTCTTGTGTTTCACTCTCCAGCCCTGCAACACAATTACAAAGCCATTATGCTCCTTGTCTGCACCTCACTCCCTTTTAAAATGGACACCAGGGTCCCTGTCCTTAATGAGAGTCTCCTGAAAGGCACTTTTCCATCTTTGGGACAGCAGATGCAGAGCAGGAGCACAGGGGGTGGCAGCACAAGGGGAGGACAAGCCTCTGCTGCAGCACCCTGGGAAGAGGAGAGAAAATCAAGGAAACTGGGCTGTGGCAACACTGGAATTTTCCAAAGCATAAAGAAGTCAAAATTAGATCTGTAATGAGAGAACAGGCTTTGGAAATTATTCATCTGAAGTGAGAAAGGTAACAAAGAAACTTAACTGAATGCCAGCATAAATAAGACTTCTCTGAGCTCACAAATTTGCTGCACAACTGGATGTGTCTCTGACACATCCATCCTTCCTCATTCCCTGTTCTCCTGTACAGATCCCACCACCAAAGGGTTGGGAAAAACATGGAAAACTGGTCCCAGACTTCAGCTTGGCATTATTGGCCCATGATTTTTGATTATTTATCTTTCAAAATACTGGCAAATCAGAAGTAAGTAATTAAAAGAGGTGTAAAAACCTGCTGGTGATGCAAAAGCCAGCATATGAAGTAGATAATGGTGAGATTTTTCTGCTGGACTACAGAAAAACTGTAACATTATTTGAGTCTGTTTACTACAAGGGAAAAAAAAGATGTAGCAAACACATTTTGTTGGCTTGTGTCTCCAAAGGCTGATAATTCAGTGTATTAAGGTGATTGCCACCTGGAGAATCAAAGGATACAAAGGAAAACAAGGCTTTGGGGAAAAGCATCCTCTCCACCATCTGGAAGGATGACAAACAGCCCTCTCCTGGAAATGGAGACAACATTTCATTTGTGAGTGGAATAAGTGAATTTCTTATGTTTAATCCTTGGTGGTACACAGACAAAAACTGTTCACTGATGTTAATGACAAAGGGAAAGGTCAGCTCAGCTTTGGGGAACAGTCCAGTCAAGCAAAGCCTGGGAACATATGCCTAATTCCAAGCATAATTGACTAAAGTGGCTAAAATTGAGCACCTGCTTAAGTGCTTTGATGGCTTCGTGCCTAATGAAATATTAATCACAAATGGCAGCGAGCCATTACACCAAGAAGGTCTTATTTATCCTGAATTGATTTATATAATAATTAAGGTCTAGATAATCAGCCATAGTAGGAAGCCTGACAGTGTTCTCATCTGAATCAGCACATTTCAGCAGTGCTGAGGCCACACTGAAACATTCCTGGTTCTAATTAACCTTGTCATGGGTTCTATTTTGGAAAGGAGCTTGCAAAGCAGTGGTGCCACCCCAGCCACTGCTGTGCACTGAGCCTTGACTCTTAAAACATCTCCCAACTCTTCTAAACATCTCTTTTTCCAAGAGAAAAGAGGAATTTGGGCAAGACTTTGCCTGTGCATTCTTTAAAATGTTATATAAGTCAAGGTGCTAACAGCTTTACTAAACGAGGTGAAATGTTACAATGACAGGCAATACCAAAATGATATTTTTGTCACAAGATCAGTGTCACAAAATGAGGGTAACTTGATATTACCATTCCCTATTAAATTTTCCCCTACATTTTTCAGAAGCAAATTAAATATATTCAAATTAGCACCAAACCAAAGAGATCAGAATAGAAAATGCACTCAAATATTTTTTTCTAATCCTTCTTTACTCAGCAGTACAACAATTTCTACTTCTACAGAATCAGATTAAAACGGGGATGACTGCTCTGTCTTCTTGGTTTATCAGACTCCAGTTAAAGAAGGCTGATGTTTTCCAAGGTATTTTAACAAGTCAAAAACACTTTTTAATTAGGTCTGAACATCTTGCAAATAAAATATTGCACTCCAATCCGATCGAATCGAATTAATATTTGTCAAACACCATTTGGCACTTCCCACCAAACGGGGACAGCTCTGCTGCCTGTGGTGGTTTCAGATGTGTGGAAGCACTGCCTGCCAAAGGCAGGACTGAGCAAACTTGTACGTGTGCTGGATTTTCTATCATTTACTCATCCATCTCAATCTGGCAGAACATTCTCATTTAAAAAGATGAGAGTTTGGACAACGTAACCTTATTAAAATAAGCTTTGACTGAGCTGCAAAAAAAAAAAACCCAACTCCTGCCTAAGGACAGTTGTTGACGTTACCGTTGTCCAGTGCTGATCCTTTTAGAAAAGAGAACAATTTTGGATGAATACCTGCTTTTAGTCACACTCCACGGCCAACACCATCTCGGGCAGGAGCAGTTGCATTTCCATAATGTGGCAGCAGAGCCCTGGGCTCTGGGCAGTAAATCCAGCCCAGACAATGATGTGGATCTGCTGCAGCAGCTGTCGAGCCCTGAGCAGCCAGGCCCAGCTCCATGCTGGGCTGGACTGGGAATGCTGGGCTGGACTGGGAATGCTGGGCCCAGGGGCACAGTGCCCAGAGCAGGGGCTCCTGAATGGAAATTTCCAGCTGGACTCCACAGTGATTCCTAACAGATGAGGCAAATCCAAGGACCACCTGTTAGCTTTGGGAAGAAGGAAGAAAACCTGGCACCATGATGTGGGATGAATCATCAGGATACAAAGGCAGGAACAGCATTAAAGGGAAAGAATGGATTTGCTTTCAGATCTGCGAGCGACACAAGAATATTTAATATTTGTCACATTCTTTCTAGCAGGATGGTGACTCATTTAGATCAGGATCCTTTCATAATTCAGCTTCAACTAAATTACAAAGGGAGCTCTCAAACAAAGAGCACATTAAAGATGGGTTTGAAGAAGACAGTGCTCCAGAGGAGCTCTGAGCTGTGCACACTCCTCAGACAACGTCAGAATAAACAGAACTCACAGTGAGGAGGTGCTGGGCTGCTTGTGGCAGCTCTTAACCAGAACTCCCTGGAGTGTAAAGTTATTCCAGATATGGTGATGCTTTTGGGGGCTACCTAAAAACAGAGGCCAGGCAAAATTAAGGGAATAAAAAGCAGTTCTATTTATTGAATTATTCAGGTACATTTAGGGCAGACAAAGCCCCCCAGGGGCTACACCCAAAATGGACCACGGCTCACAGGTTTTCACCCTTTGATAAGTTTGGTCCATTTGCACACTGGGGGTTAATGTTCCAATTCCAGCTCCAGGTAATGAAGTCATTTACCCCAAGTTTGCTCCCCCAGCTCCCTTTTGTTCCCATCTCTGGGGGCTGAGGCAGTGAGGTGTCCTTGATTCCCAGCCTGGAGAGGAATTGTTGTGTCTGCCCAAAATGGGAGAGCAGCAGCTGACCCTGGATGGAGTTTAGAGTTATACACTAAAGAACTGCAGGGTTACAAATACATGAAAAATATAAAAGCTAAAATCCTAAAGCATCATTCCCCCTCTTTAGAGGCTTGACAAGGCCTCTACCTTGTTGAGTCTCTATACTGAATATCTACTAATAGTATGCTCCTAACAGCAGAAAATACCCAACAGCAGTGATGTTTATACTCCCCTGCAATGGGGAATGCAAAGGAGCCCAGTCCAGGCAGGATGAGGGTGGGTGTTTCCCTGGAGAGAGGATGGGAGAGCCAGCACAGCAAGAACAGGAGGGAGCAGTGTGCTGGGAAGGTCCTCACAGGGTCTGTTCCAGTGTCTCAGATGCACAGGTCACAAACAAGAGGTATGGAAAGAGTTTTCACTAAGTTTTCCTCATCATGTCTAAAATCAGGACATTTTAAGCTCAGGGAAAGCTTTTAGCTCCAAGCAAAATTTGTTTCTAACTACCCCAACACTCTGAACCATAAAGACAAACCCTGCAGAAAAACATCAAGACTATTTTAAACTCATGAGTCAGATTTTGTCTTAATTTCCACCAAAGAAGTAATTTGTTACTCCAAGTTAAGTTATTTGCTTTACAGAAACTGCTAATATTCAGGCATTGTGTTACCTGAGGAGTAACACCAATTGCAGTGCAGACATCCAGCTCTGGGACAGCTCCTGACCTACTTCAGATCATCTCTGTCACGTCTCAGAGCCTTCAAACACCACCTGGAATGAAGCAGGTCACAAAGAAATGGGCTGAGAAACATTTAAGATTTCCAGAGAATCAATTGAGTGTGAATGAGAAGCCTTTTGGGACACGTCTGTGCTGAGGTGGAATTCCTGCTTTGATCTTAAAAAAAAATCCTTCTCAGACAAATGGGTTAACAAAAACCATCAATAAAGAGGTCAAAATACCTTGGGCACCTTTTGGCAGGGATTCTGGAAAGGTCAATGGATGAAATGGAAATGGAAATCCACCTCCAACCTGCCCCCTGTCTGCTGCATTCCCACAACATCAGCGTTGGGAGGGAACAATTCCCTGCATGTGCTGAGTGGAGAGCTTTTGGGAAGCTGGTTTGGATAATACAATTATCAGCAAAGGGGAAAATAGGCTTAATAATAATGTCATGTGGGTCATCAATATCCTTGGTCTCCAGAATAGACTGGCAGAGACCCTGACAAGGAAAGTGCTTTATTTTAGGAAGTCAGTGAACTGTGGACAACGTTTGTCTGCAGGAATTGTGTTATTGCAGGAATTGTGCTATTGCAGGAATTGTGTTATTGCAGGATTTCAAACATTATCACCTCAGAAACAGTCACTGGATGGGCAAACAGCAGGGACAGGGACTGAGCAGTGCTGCCACCACAGCTCCCATCACACCCCGTCTCAGCTGACTTGGAAAACTCACCTGCTTCCCAAAGATGGATTCTATTCATTCATTCATTCTGCCTTTCTTTAGGAATGCTGGGATAACAACTGCACAGGACAGAAGCAGTTGCTTTGCTCTGGATATGCTTTCCCCTGATGTTCAAACCTCTTTTCTTGGCTCGGTTGGGGTGACATGAGCACAGAACCATCGTCGTCCCAGCACAATCCTCCTGAAATAAGTGACACATTTATTTAGCTGAGTGGAATGCTCAGTGGTGGAAGTTCCTCCCTCCCCTGGCCATTTGCTCCCTCCCTGAGCCAGGTCTGTGCCATTTTCCCGAGGGTTTGCACACTCCCTGTCCCTGCAGCCCCCCAGTTCTCCACGCTTCCCACACCATCCAACACGACTCCAGATGTTCCCATTTCCCACAGGAATGTCCAAGCCTCTCCTGAACCCCAGGAAGCTCTTGGCTTCACTCCACTCCTGTGGGAATTCACTCCACAGGTTAATTATGCATTTGTGTAAATATTTATTTTCTTTAATGGCTTCCATTCTGCTGCCTTTCGCTTTCATTACAAGTCCCCTGGTTCTTGTATTATAAGAGAGGCTAAGTGGAAGTGCCAGATTTACTTTCTGTGTGTGCAATTCATTATTGGGATATCTCCATCATGTGCCCTCTTTATGTCCCCTTTCTGCACTAAACCATCCCAGAGTTTTAATTCTTCCCTCACACAGAAGCCATTCAAGCCATTTGCCATAATTAAAACAATTAATTTCAGGAAAAATCCAGGCTGCTACACAGAGAATTCAGAAAGGAGTGAGGGAAAAATTGAATCACTGAGCATCTTCCATCTACTGGGACTTTTTGGAAGCTTTTCCCTGCACACATTTCCATGCAGAGAAGCCCACTGCTCTCAGGCAACCCAGCTAATAATATTTAAGTGTTTTAATAATCTGGTGAAGTGCAATAAATGTGTTTAATTTATTAAGAGTTTCTGTAGCAGCACTGCTGGGTTTGAATTCCTGCTTTCAAGAATTTAAATTTATTGCTACAGCACTAACTTATGGGTCTGCTTTTCCTGGGAGCAGCAACTTGAGAGGAAGGAAACTAAAAGGAAATTTTCTTTATCCACAAGAATCTCTAGGACACAGCATTAAAACTGTATTTACAATGAAACCAAGATAAAGACTTTGTGTAGCTGAAATTTAGCCTATCAATATTTAACAGCACCAATATCTAATTAACATTTCAGCAGAGATGACCTTCCAAGAAACAGGTATGTCTACATAAATATATACAATTTTTTGGGCTGATAAGATGGTATGGATGACATGTCATTTAGGAGAGACTGAGCTGCAAGGAACATTTTATAAACCTTGTGGTTTGTTGGGGTAAGTTCCTTGCTAGATTGTAAATAACTGAGGTATGGCATCAATTAAATGACAGCCAGTTCATTCTCTTCTTCTCTCCAGAAAGGTTTAAAAAAGCAAGTTTGTGACACAAGACATGGTGTTAACCCTGAGTGAAACGCTCCTGGCTGCTCAATCTTCAGCCCCTTTCCTGCTGCAGTTCTGTCTCCCTTAATCCTTCTGTGTTCTTGCAACAGGCTGGTGTTTCTGAACTAACATTTGAGTAACTATTTGATTTTAAGCTGTTTGGAATCATTTTTGGGAAGACTGGTGAAAATCACCAGTGGGTTGGCAGGGGGAGCACCAGAGAGGTGAGGGAACACCCATCCCTGCACATGGAAGGGGACAGACCACCCAAACCAGGACATGCCTCTTTTTCATCTGCCTTAATTCAGTAAAAGCCCCAAAAATAAAACACCCAAAAATCCTCTGCTGATCTGCCTTGATAAATATGATCAGTGAAGTCTCAAGCCACGACACAAAGAGTTCCACTCTGGTTAATTAGCCTGGCAGCCAGGGGAAATGCCCAGAACACTTTGATACCTTCCCTCCATTGCACTGAAAGGAAAGGGAAGCGAGATGTTATTCACAAACCACATCTAAAGGACAAGCAAAGCTTGTTTATCAGCCTCAGAGCCTCCCACCACTGTGCAGGGCCCTGATGGTTCCCTTCATTAAGTCAGCTCTTCACCAGAGCTCTGCAGAGGGCTTGGATGGACCCTTAAATCAAATCCATGAGAGGTCCTGAAGCTTCTGAACAAAGCTGTGTTTCAGCTGGAGGATGTATTTATTTGTCTTGCTTTGTAACTTCTTCTCACAAAGCAGCAAAGCCTTTGTTTGACCCTTTACTGAGATAAACTACAGTGGATTAGTTATTCTTTGGTCTGAAGAAAACTAATTACTCGACAGGAATCTAAGACATGAGACACTTTCTCCTTCCAAGGGCAAGAAAAGCCCACCCTGCTCAGCCAGGCCTCCTTTTGAAAGGTTTAACATAGAACAAGAAGCTGTGCTCCATAATTCACTCCCTTCACACCCAGCTGCACAGGGAGCAGCAGCTCTGAGCCATCCCTGCAGAGCTCTGGGTGGCCACAAACAACTCCCCAGGCTGCTCAAAGACAGTGGGAAACTGTCACAGCCATGCTCTCTCTTCAAAGCATTGTCATTTTAACCAGCTTTCTCTAAAGGACACAACTGTGGTAGAAAAAATGGGGGGAAAATAGTCTCCAAAAGCAAATCTGCATAATTTATTATCTAGTGTGTCTGTTGCTGCAGTCAGGTAAGAAATACAGAATTTATGTTTTATAAAAAGGCTGTGATTTAACTGCCTGCAGAAATAACGTGTTGCTTTCCTGTATTTTTGTGGCTGGTTTGTTTGGGGGTTTTTGGGGTGGTCTGGCTTGTTTTGTTGTTGTTTTGGGGGGTGGGGAGGGTTGTAGAATGCAGGATGGTTGAATTAAATGTTTCACATGATAGAGGAATAATAACTGTTCCTCGTGGAATAAAAACACATCCACACTTTGTACTTACAGCTCCTTCCACCCTCACACCCAGCAGGACCAGGAGCTCCATCTCCAGCAGGAATCCTCCCTGGATTCCCACTGGGATCAGCACCTTGCCTTACATTTTTCGAGGCAGCCAACTTTTCTCCCCTGTTTTGATGACAATGGTTGTTTGGCCGTCCAGCCCCAGTTCCAGCTACAATAACCTTCTGGACAAAACATTTCATACCATTGCTCCTGCCAAAAATTTAATTGCATCCAACGATGCATCAGAAACAAAAGTGTTACCCAATGAATTTTTTTTTCCTTAACTGTGGCTTTCTCTTTCCTTCTTCACTAATTTCTCAAGGTTGTTGGAATGCAGATCCTACCCCCGTGTGAGAAGTCACCAATAGCCTGACTGCTGGTTTTGAGGGCTGGATCTCCTGATCCAGGCAGCAATAAAACTCTCCTGGTTGGCTCCTAATTTGTTTTTTTTGGATGATTATTAGAAGTCTGAGATGGTTCACACACAAAGATGGGCACCAGCCCAAGTTTCAGCCGAGCTGAAGCAAAAACCTGCTTGTAGACAGGGATGTGATTCCCTGGAAAATTAAACCCAATGAAGTGCAACAATTCAGGTGGCACCTGGAGACTGATGAGCACAGGAACTGGACATCTGCCCAAATTTATCAGCCTACCTAAGGCTAGAAATACACTTCAGTATCTTTTTACATCAAATACCTCTCTCTTTTTTTTTTTTCCTTAAAAACTGGGTATCAGTGTAAAGTATTGGCCCAACTGCTGTGGTGAATGTGGCTCTGAAGCCTTGGTTAGAGCAAATCCATCTTTGTGGATGCATTTTGCACATTTTGTGCTGACACCAAAGTGAGGGGTGCAGCCAGCTGAAAGCTCCCTCAGTTTGACATTCCTGATAAAGTTAAGGATCCTGGTTAAGATACAAAACTGACATTTCTAAGGAGCACAGAATCACAGTAAAGTGTGGGTTGGAATGGACCTTAAAGCCCACCCAGTGCCACCCCTGCCATGGCAGGGACATCTCCCACTGTCCCAGGGGCTCCAGCCCCAGTGTCCAACCTGGCCTTGGGCACTGCCAGGGATCCAGGGGCAGCCACAGCTGCTCTGGGAAAATATTCCAGGGCATCCCCACCCTCATAAGGATGGATTTAAGTGGTTTTGGAAAGAAATCCCAGAGCAGATGACATCCTTCATCAGGAAGGTTTGGAGTTAGTGCAGCTCTCGTGTTTGGCTCTCTGAGCCGTGTTGAGCATGCGAGGTGTGAGCTGAACTGCTCCCTGGATTTGTGTGAGGTCCCACAGGGAGCAGGTGAGAACCTGCCCTTCCCACAGCCCAGAATTCCAGCTGTGACATTCACACAGATGAAACGTCCCCTGCTCTAAGCAAGACTTCTCCATTTATCCAGCCTGTGCTGTCACAATTGCCAAGTGTCACGGCCTGACGTGGATCATTCTCCAGCTGCTGACAGATGAGCAATTCCCTGCCCAGCACACGGGCTTGGAATGCTCTGTTTGCCATGAACTTTAACAGGATGAGAACCCAGGAGGCCTGGGGTGTGTAAAACAACACAAGAGCCCTTCAACAAACATTAAATTCATGTCATTTCTGCCCCCATCGGGACCAGGGTCAGGCCATGACATGATTTTTCAGAACGCTGCCTTGGAGCTCTCCATAGGCAGGACAGCACAATCCTGCTAGAAATCCATCAATTTTACACTGCCAGATAAATCCCTGCCTCTTTCCTCCCCCTTCCATTCTAATATGCACCCCTATTATGTTTTAAAAACAAAGTAAGAGTGTTCTCAGCAGCACTAAACAGCTGATGTAACACTTACAGAGCTTCTCTGAGAGTTCCCCTTTTCAGAATTTTTTGCAGCACGACTCTAACACTGATTCCCAATGACAGCTATTTTAGATTTTCAGCATAATGCTGGGGGTTTTTTTTAAATACCAGAGTGATTTCTGGTCTGGGGAAAATGTCATTAAGTATTGCCCTCTCCCACTCACCTCTGATGAGATCAGAATGGGCACAGGCAAAGCCCTCGTTGCTCCTGCCCACAAATCAATATTCACTGCAGCACAGAAGGAGGGACAGAGGATGAAAGGCACAAAAAGCTCAGTTTGTAATGACAATTTTCCTTCCTCAGCCCTGTCCTTCCAGGTGCTGTTTATTAAGAGAGAGTGAACAGCTCCTGATGGCTCAGTTCTGCTGCCAGAAGAGCTCCAGCAAACTGAACATCATTATTTGTTTCTCAGCTCACCTTTACTATGTTCCCTCTGCTCTTCTCCAATTCCAAGCGTGGATTTGCAGCCACCTCCAACAGCACTTCAGGCATCCAGCAGAGGAAGTGTTTTTATCATTTTTTTTATAATTGCTCCACATTCCTTTCCAGCTGGATCCCTACACTTAAAGGAGACCACCCCCAAAAAATGCACTGAGAGGGCCAACAATGATTCCTGAGTTCCAGAAGCCAAGAAACTTCTGGAAAGGGGAATGAACTCACCTGGTCTTCCTTGGAATTTGGTGGTTTAAACTTATTGCACTGAGTTTTCCAGAAATTGTAGCTGCAAAGTCTTCTGAACATCTGCCATTCCTTCCTAGCTTTGCTTTGGGTTCTGATGGAAAATTAATTAAATCCAACAAATTTATGACCCACAGGTGACTTTGAGCCCTGAAATCTCACTGCTGCTCTGGACAAATCACTGAGATCTAGACATTGCAACCTGTGAAATTTCTCCATTTAATTTATTTTTGATAAACCTTTACTGTGCTACTTGAATTCTCATATTCTTGCAGATAATTCAACAGAGTCACCCTGAAACAACAAAGCTGATTTTCTGATTGGAATTCAAAAGAAATACATAATATTCCCTGTTTAAAAGAGAGTTCAAACTAGTCCCTGTGAGATCATTTTGCTATGTTAATACTTCAGTAATTTTTTCATTCAGCCCATTTTTCATTTCGGCCATTTACTTTATTTTTTTTTTCAATAAGAATAAAATTTTAAGCCTTTTTCTCTTTCTTTTGTATTGACTACTGTAAATCCCCAAACTCACTACTTATTTTTTTTAATTGTTGCTTGCCTTTTTTTTTTATTTGTCAACCAATTATTCAAATGAAGGACAAATTCCCTTTATCTTCCATTATAGAATCAGCCTTGCTGTCAGCACTGTCAGTGTCAGGAATAATTCCATTACTCCTTCCAAAAACACCCCTGAACCCAGATAAACCAGTACCTCAGAAACCCCTGTAAGACAGTTTTAATATCCTTTTTTTTTCTGTCCAGTTTCTACATTGCTCACCTCTGTTTTGGGCTTGAACAAATTGAAACCAACTGGATATAAAAACATCACGACAAAAGCTTAGCACAAAAAATACAATTTTGCCTGAAACTGGCCCACAGTAACAACAGATGGATTTTATGTTCATTATTAGTGATTTTCATGCTCCAGCCCTTGTGCTGTGGAAATCTTTTCTTACTTCAGAATTGGACTGATGCTGAGTTTTTCCTCACTAAAAATTGCAATCTCAGAAAGAATTGTGGAATCATTAACGTTGGGAAAGACTTGAGCTCATCAGGTCCAAGTGTCCCCCCCAAACCCTGTCCTCCAGTGCCACATCCACACGAGTTTTGAACATTCCAAGGATGGGAACTCCCCCAACTTCCCTGAGCAGCCTGTCCCAATGCTTGACAACCTTCCCACGAGGAAAATTTTCCTAATATCTGCTTTTCCTAGTGCAGCTTGAGCTCAGGGAGAGAAGCACAGCATTCCCATTATCACAGTGCTCACATTCACATTTTTGTGGCTCTTAAGCAAAACCTTGTATTTAAGGTAAAAGTTCTCCACTTTCACCTTGTCCACCATCAAGACACAAGTGTGGGCTCTGTGCTCTCATCTCCAAAAACAGGATTTCTGACACTGGCACTACCCAGAGCCCCAAAATTCCAAATATCACAGTAGCTGAAAACAACTCCCAAAAGAAGAAACAATTTATAGGGCTGCTGCAAGTATTAACTCATTTTCTCGCATGAGGTAATCAGCTTGTCTAAAATATTTCATCCCTACCCACAGAATCTATTTTTTCTTGGCCTTTCCAGTGCCTACCATGGCAGCAGGGTAATTTAATGCTGCTTCAAATCTTCTGTGACCTGGGGCTCAGCACCAGCTGAAAAAAAAAAATCTGCCTGTGGCTGCTTTGTGTGACTCCAAAGTCTTGCTAAATTTACAGCATCAATATTGAGGATTTACCTTCATCATCCTTTTTTTTTTCCTTTAATTTTGCAGCGTATCTCTAATAAAAATACCTTTACTTTAGCCAAAATCCCCCTGTGTTTTTCACCCTGTGCACCATCAGAGCATGTGTAGGTTTGAAACATTAGGGGAAAAAAAAAAAGGAAATTAGGAAAAAGTCTCTGCTACTCCCAACTCCTTCACAGCCCTCACATCCTGGTTCTCACCTCTGCACATTACCAGGCTCGAAACACTTGTGTGTATGTGTTTTCTTTTTCTGGCAGCTAAACAAACCAACCACACACATTAATTTTAATGAGCACCTCAAGGTTTTTCTCTGAAAGAACTCTGAAGAATATTTAATAGCTGAGATAAACACTCAATTAAGGTAAGGAGGTTGTTAAGTATTACGGTTCCTTAAATATTGTCCCTGTGGAGATCACACTGATCATTAAAAAACCGTACCAGTGGAAAAGAGAGAAACAACTGAGTGCAGGTGGGGGAGAAGATGTGAGTGAAAAATTTGTGGTGGGGCACTGGGGTCAGGCCAGGATTTCCCTGCAGGCACAGGAAGAAAACCAGGATTTTTTTGGGAACCTCCAGCCAATATTGCCCCAACCTCAGACCCCTCTAAACTCCAGCCAGCAGCTGGAGACTCTCCAGGCACATCCGTGGGTGTTTCACTTGAATGAATGGACACTGCACTGATTTGGGGAGATCCACATGTAAATGTCCAGATTTTGGACTATTTACAGGTACCTTGAACCATCTGAGAAACCTGAAAAGAGCAAGAATTTTTTCTGAGGGACACCAACGCAGCACAAAGATCATCCATGGGGCTTTTTAAACTCCCTAAATCCTGATCTGGTAACAAAAGTTAATTTTGTCATCAAATTTTGCCTTTTAGAAGGCCACTATGTCCATATAAGACTGGTTAAAATGTGTTGAGGCAGAATTATTTTAAAGGAGCAAATTCTTATCACAGCCTGTTTAGGGAAAGTGACTTTAATGAAAGGAGAAAAAAAATCCTAAGCCAAAATATTCATTTCATCAGAAATTCCAAAGATATTCCATTACTTTTAACTCTCTTTCTTTGGGTCAGCTCTCACTTTTGAGCTCCTACACAGAATAAAATGTGCATCGTTAGAAGTTGTTTTAAAAAGTTGAAAACATTCAGCAATGCCTCATTTTATGTGCTAGGCAAAGATGCAAAATTGAGGCAAAATGCCAAAGCAGAAATGGCATAAAAATAGCCAACGATTTTTTAATCTGCAGAGCCTTTTACCTCCACTACCAGCTCAACCATCTGTTCTGCAGTTGTTCAGGTCTGCAGGAAGAAGGGTGGAAAAACTCAAATGTTGTGTTGTTTAAACGTTTCAGCGTTGTGTAGCTTTGACAATCTGCTGGGTAATGGTAATTTCATAATAAATAAATAATAATAGCAATAACGATTTCTTTTTAGCAGCGCAACCAAAATAAATCTGCAAAACAAATTTAAGACGAAAATAAAAGATCTGATGGCTGAATATGTCTTCAAAACAAGTCTGATGTTCTCCTGCTCCTGAGCAGATCCTCCCCTAACCCATTAATGGATCCTCACTCACCTGCTGCCCCTTATCCACAGGAATTCCTCATGGGAGAGGAAGCCAGGGCAGTGACTGCAGCATTTATTTTACACCTTGAGACTTTGGTTTTGCCTTTCCCCAATAAAAGCTTCCCCAGGAACCTCCCAACAGCAATTTACTCCTGCCATGGATGGGGATCAAGGGGATAAAGGCATGGAAAGCTGGAGGATCCACAAGGATGGATAATTTCCTCTGGGACCATGCAGATGAGGAGGAAGGTCACAAGGTTGGCCAACACCACATTCACCCTCCAAAGAATCCTTTAGGCAGATGAACAGAGCCACTTTGCAGGCCTGGGGGAGCTGGGGCAGAGCCTGAGCCCAGCAGATCCTGCAGCTCCAGGAGTGGGGATGTTCCACCTGAACAGGAATGGCCACAGGGATCAATCACTCCATGCAGGGCTCTGCACACACCTGCTCCCATGGACCCAGGCATTCCACTGTTCTCCAAACAACCACTCCCAAAATTCCTCTAAGCACCGACTAAAAGCCACTTTTAGCATTCCAGACCCCCCACCAAATCGGGGATGGAAGACTTCCCAGGCTAAATATTCAACAAAATAAGAAGTATTTGTTTTATTATTCAATAAAATAAATTGGCAGGCTGGATATTCAATCAAAACCCTATAACTTGTTAGACCATGAAAATAAGTTAGGCTTGATCTACAGAGCACATCTGATAATGTCTTCAAATCCTTTAAAAGGGGCTTAAATAGGGATCATGTTTTACAAAATTGGCTAAAACCAGGAGATTCTGTCCCCTGAAATGCATCTCATTTGTGTTGGTGATCCAGCAGATTTGACATAGATCAGAGTTTCAGTGGCTCTGCTGGAGCTCCTGGGTCGAGCTCTCTACACCTCCCAGGATGAAGCAAATTGGACTTTTGGGAATGTTTGTTTCTGCTTTCCAGCTGAAGCCCAAGGCTCCCCCTAAACCTCAGGGGAAAGGGAAGAGCAGAATGAAAACTGCTGAGGGATGAAGTCCAGCTGGGACCCCACTCTTCCCTTCACCTCTGACATCACCTTCCATGCCTGGTCTGCACCTTGGCATAGAGAGGGGAAAATGAGAGCAGCCACTAAATGTGAATGCACAGTTTGTGTCCTCCCCTCCTTCCTCTTCCAGCAAACCCATCCCTGATCCCAAGGATTCCCCTTGGTCCCTTCTTGGCCCTTCCTCACTGTGGCACAAACAGGAACTTCCACTGAGTCCAAGCCATTTCCCAAGAGGATTCTGGAATTCCTCAAGCCAGGCAAAGCACATTCCTCATCCCTGATTTCCTTCTGTCCATTGATTATGCACCAAGTCTGCAGTTCCTGGAATTCTCTTCCCGGGGATTTCATTTAATACAAATAATATGCATTAACAATGCATATTTTGCTTTTCTTGGGGGATAATTCTCCATAACTCATTCATTATTTATGTTTTTTTAATATGCTGGAGACAGCTGCTCTGCACACCCCTGCTTCACCACTCAAAAATCTCCTCAAAAGAAAGGCTGAAACCTTCCATATCCCTTTAAGGGATTTTGGGTGGAATTAATAATTCACATTAATAATTCAATTTTTCTTTTTGCCTGGTGGTGGACGAGCAGTTTTCACAGTGGCTGAGCAGTTTTCACACAGCAATACCAATCTGCATTAATAATGCAATTTTTTTTCCCTCTTTCTAAATGGCTGACGAGCAGGTTGCTTATGAAATAATTAGCTTTGATAATAGGTACTTTTGCTTTGCAGTGACTCAAAACCCAGAGAGACTCACAATGTGTTGCAAATACTCACTAAAGATAGAATCCATCAATCCCCTCTGCTTTTCCTAGGAGGAGCACTGGAAGGATTCACCCACCAACCACTTCCTCCAAGCCTCTGCAGCAGAGTCTAAATAAAGAAATACTGGAAATTCTTCCTCTCCTCATGACCAGCACTGGAATTTCTACTCCCACCTGCCGGTAGGAATAAAATTTAAAACCATTTCACCTTTTCATAAAAGGGAAAAGGAAGGAAAAATCAAGATAATCACTGAGGTTGGGAAAGCCCTGGTGACATTCTGGGGCTCTTCTGCAAGGAAGGCCTTAAAATTCCCAAAAATCCCTCCTAGCCTTCAAATATTTCTTTGCAATTCTAGCAACAATCCCTTTCCATCCTTCATCCCCTCTGACCCTTTTTTCTGGTTTATGAGGAACCACTTTGGAAGAATTTCCTGCCCTTAATGGTTTCCTGGTTATTTTTTGTGCTGTGCTCTAGTGCAGGATATTGTTCTAAAAGCAGGTGATATATTCAGGTATTGATTCCCTTTAAAGCTGCTTTATCAGATGGGAGAGAGATTTTTTATCTCCCTGCCACCTCAGGGCCCAGAGCTTTTAGTAGCTGGACAATTACGAGTTTGAAACTGTCCATTTAAAGGATATATCAATATATCACTCTATGTTTATAAAATACAGGATGCTTAAATGCCCCTGAATTGCCTAATCTTTACAGCTGCTGGAAATGCTCACAAAATTTAAATGCATAAAACCAGTAATTTCAACAGGACAAAGCAAGAATAAACAAGAAAGGGAAGGAAATAGGGAAAGAAATGGTTTTATCTGCCTTTGCAGTTTAACTGGAATTTATTTTTAGCTAATGATAACAGACTCAAAAAGTATCCAAGCACTGAGCAATAGCAGAAGTGTCATTTGGAGCAGAGTTAAACACACTTTCACTATCATTAATCATGGCAAAAGTGACAGAAGAAAAATGAGCAGGCTCGGTGTATGTAATGTATTAATTCTGCCTGCAGATTGGCTCAATGCATGAGCAAGTAAAAACAGGTAAACCTCTGGAAAAGGAGAGGAATGTCACCCTCAGGCTTTTTATTTGGAAGAAACAGAATTATTTTTTCCTCCAAGAAAGATTTAAAAAGTTCCAAAAAGCCAAAGTCTTCTCTTAAACATGGGTGACTAATTACAATGAAATAATAACTAAACTACAGTGGCTGAACCCCATTTTTATAGTGGCTGAGCACATCTTCCTTTATTTTCCCCCCAATTCCCACATTTTCTGCTCAGGATTGATTCCTGTTAATCTGCTGGAGATCTGGATAACTTTCTCCTTTAGAGCCACCCCAAAGNTTAAAAAGTTCCAAAAAGCCAAAGTCTTCTCTTAAACATGGGTGACTAATTACAATGAAATAAAAACTAAACTACAGTGGCTGAACCCCATTTTTATAGTGGCTGAGCACATCTTCCTTTATTTTCCCCCCAATTCCCACATTTTCTGCTCAGGATTGATTCCTGTTAATCTGCTGGAGATCTGGATAACTTTCTCCTTTAGAGCCACCCCAAAACTGTGACTTTTCCCACAAATTATTTCATTTTATTCCTGCTTTTAAGTTATCTAATTACAAAACCAAACCTTATTTCTTGCTTTTTTCCCCAGTTTGGGTAAAATTTCAGCAATTGAGGATGTCCCTGGTGAAACACAGACAGGGTGAGCAGAGGGAATGAGAGGTGAAGGAACCTTTTCCCTTAATTCTGCTGGAATTCCAGGTTGGTAATTTCAGTTGTGAACTTCAGCTTCCTCCCGAATTCCTGAGATGTTCTTGCAGCTCTGTGGCACATATGGAGCCCTTCCTAAAAATACCCACCAGAGCCCTGCTTGC
>VZTT01070276.1:22271-51709 GCA_013400855.1 Buphagus erythrorhynchus
GAATGACCCCAAGGCACACCAGAACCAAAAGCAAAGTGGGGAAAGTCAAATTCAATCTCAGGATCGAGTTCTGCCTGCTAGGAACAGACTCCACAGTCATGTGAGGGAAGTTTTTAAACATGAGGAAAAGTTTCCTTTCCCTGGAACAGATCATGGAATGGTGAGCTCCTGGCAAAAGGAGGAGATGGATAACTCTGAACCACTCACAGGCTGTTCTGTCCCCAGTTATTCGTGTCATCCATCTGCAGCTCACATCTTCCTTTCCCTGCCTTATTTTCTTTAAGCCTGAAGGTCACAGAAAGGGATTTTCTGCTGCAGACAAAGTGCTAAAAATGGGGTGACCAAAAAAGCAAAAAAAACAATAAATACATTTCAAGCAGCAACATTATAAATAACTTATGGAGCAGTTAGAGCTGCACCCTGAGATTTGTGGGTGCTGTGCTGTCATCTGGCACTGGGAAATAGCTGAGAATTCCCTGATTTATTTGGGATAGCAGCTGTTTCCTACCTGGAATGGGAATGGGAGCAACTGCTTGGTGGCAGTGAGGTAGAACCTGAAGAGCTTCAGGTAAAGGCAAAATGAGAGGTAAGAACTGAGCTGCAGAAGAAAAATGAGCAGGCTCGGTGTATGTAATGTATTAATTCTGCCTGCAGATTGGCTCAATGCATGAGCAAGTGAAAACAGGTAAACCTCTGGAAAAGGAGAGGAATGTCACTCTCAGGCTTTTTATTTGGAAGAAATAGAATTATTTTTTCCTCCAAGAAAGATGTAAAAAGTTTTTAAAAATCCAGAAACTTCTCTTAAATATGGCTGAATAATTACAATGAAATAATAACTAAACTACAGCAGCTAAACCCCATTTTTATAGTGGCTGAGCACATCTTCCTTTATTTTCCCCCCAATTCCCACATTTTCTGCTCAGGATTGATTCCTGTTAATCTGCTGGAGATCTGGATAACTTTCTCCTTTAGAGCCACCCCAAAGCTGTGACTTTTACCCCCAAGTTATTTCATTTTACACACTACAACAGCGAAGGGATGTGCAGGGATAGGAAATATTTAGCAAACAATGTAAAACCACTATTTCAGCTCTTAGCAAAAGCAAATGAAGTCACATTGCAATTGCAGTGGTGTGGAAAAATAAAGAAACACCAGCAAAAAATGGGCAAGGTGCAGTGTGGGCTCCAGCAGCACCTACATTTTCCAGCCCCAGGCATTAAGAGACAGCTCCTTTGAGGGTGATTTACAGCAAGCCTACAGCCCATCTGCTTTGGAGAGCCAAGACACTAAAGATAATCTCAAAATTAAACAGCAAGATAAACACTGAGCAGGGACACAGCTTTCTCTCTTAACCTGATGAAATTGTGTTTTGCATCTCGTCTGCTAAATGGGAAATAAACCAGGGAAAAGGAGATGAAAAGAATTTAATTCGGTTCAAAAATGATTTAAGCTCTCAGGTGGGTAATTAATAGAAGGCTAATTAAGTTTTAGCAAAATTAATTTCATTATTCTTGGGTAAAGCTGGAGTGGTCCAGGTGGGAGAACAACGTGACCTGCTGTGGTAAAACTGCTTTTTGGAAAGGCCTGAGCTGGTGCAGAACTCCTTTATCCTCAGGGATAGCTGCAGAACATCTCCAACACCTCTCCCCAAATCAGAATTTTCCTCCTGCTGCCTTGATGCTCAGGGAAAAACATTCACAACTCCGGAGTCAGGAGTTCTGTGTTCCTCCAAAAATGCAGACGTGGCCAGGCCAAAACCTAAACCTCCTGCAGGAATGAGTTCTGACCAATTCCTCAGCCTCACCCCCTCAAACAACATTCCAGTTTGGGATTTACAAACAACCCAAAATTGTGATTACAGCAAGCACAAGTGGCAAAAGGGAATGGCAGCAGCTCTTGGACAACTGAAGCAAGACACTCGGATGATTTGGGGAGATTTATTTTGTTTTTCTGCCTCTTTTTGGTGATTTCAGTCTTTCCTTCTGATGGGAGGAATTGCTCTTTTCCCAGCTGAGGAAAGGCAGATGCTTTCCTCTCCTCCTCTTTCCTTTTATTCCTTCTTCTATTTCTTTTTATTCCTTCTCCTGTTTCCTTTTATTCCTTCTCCTGTTTCCTTTTATCCCTTCTCCTATTTCCTTTTATTCTTTCTGCTATTCCTTTTATTCCTATTTACCCCAGAGCCTGTGGTAAGGAAAATCAGCTGCTGCTGGTTGCCCGAGTCCCTGGTGTACAGAAATCCACACACACACACAGAACACCAGAACACGAGCTGTCAGTACCTCCCATTTACACTGCACTTACAGATCATTTTAGAAATCCGATTCTGGAGTTTGATTTCTCCAAATATTTCCCTCCTCAGGACTGTTATTGACTAATCTATCAAAGGATACAGTTCCCCTAACGATGCATCAGTGCAATGCATCACCACAAACGCAGCACCAGCCTGATGATAGATGGCTCAATAACGTGGGAGCAGCTGGCAAGAACTTCCAGGGAACCACGTGATCCAAGTTTTATTCTGGGTTTTTTTTGTTGTTGTTGTTTAGTTTGCATAGTTCAGAATAAGCAGGATGAGCTGTTCACAGGTTGAGAGCAAGTTCATACACCAAAATGAAAACAGAAATCGAAGGCTGTGGTATCTTAATTTGGAAAGGCAGATGTTACTTTTTAAGTTTCCAACAGTTTCAAATAAATCTGTGTCATAATTCTGCATCATTCTTCTTTCTGATGTGTTTTTGCTCTCCCAGGTCAGTCCAGCACCTTTATCAGAGCTGCAGGTGATAAGCAGGGCCCACGCTTGCCACAGCTCATTCCAGAGGTCCCTTTGCCCAGGGATTACAGGGAATATGTGGCTTTACCATCCCTAATCACATCCCTTATCCTGGAAAAATTATCCCAAACACCCTTAGAATGGCACAAAATTGTTTAGGTTGGAAAAAACCTGGAAGATGATCGAGTCTAGGCAGCACCACCACGTTCACCCCCACATTCCCTTCTCCTGCAGAGCTTCCTGGACTACACAAAAGGGAGTTTCAACAACAAAAACTTCTCAGGCTTTTCCAGATGTGAATTTTTCCTTGCAAGAGAGACTTGCTGCTGACTATTTATCCACCCCATCCATCTCTATTTCCTTTGCCTTTTCCTTTTAATGGTTTATTAACTCTTTGAGGCTTTCTGTTTCCATGTTCCCTGTCTCCACTTAGCACTGTGACATTATTTAACACCATGAAGTCAGGAAATAAAATATAAACTGAAAACTCTCCATTCCATCCTGATCACTCTGCCTGTTAGTTGTGAAGGAAAGTTTAAATAACTGGGATTAGTGGTTAATCTCAAAGCAAAGCAGCTCTGAATCTCACAGCACGTTTTGCCATTGGAAAAAAATGCACTTCCACTGTTAAGACTGGATCTCCTTTGGATTGCAGTTTATCTCTGAAAAGGTAAATTGGTTACACTGGCTATAAAGAAGAGAGAGAGAAGCAAAGGAAGGTTCATAAATCAAAAATGGGGTTGTGGCTCAGAAGAGAAGTTGTGAAAGGATATTGAGATTTTCCAAGGAGAAGTTCAGCATGCTCATGGAAAGGTTGAACCTGAAAGCAGCCATCAAAAGGAGTGGGGATGATGTGGGAAACACTGGGAGCCAGAAATGGTGATCAGCTGGGTCACAAAACACATCAGAGGCAGCTGAAGCTGCAAAGGAGTTAAAGATACACAAGATTTCAGGATTTAGATACACAAGATTTCAAGATTTAGATACACAAGATTTTCAGGATGCATCCCAGCAGATCTTTCCAAGGAGACTGTTCTGCTGTGCTCCACACCTGGCCACGTGGGAGGATGCTGATAGGAAAATCCATTTGGAACAGCAATAACTTCATGGTTCAATGGGTAAAAAGGGGGTAAAAAGGTGTTTCCTGTACTTCAACAAACCTGGGATGTTGTACAATGGAACAGGGAGCTGAGTCCTGCAAATGTCTTTAAAACAGAAAAAGAAAAGAAATAAAAGAACACAAAGGGATGGGCAAAACCTTTGCCTATAGGAGTCTTTTTGATTTTTGCATTTTCATGTCATTTGCTATGGAAAATCATCCTGTGCCAGATTTTATGGCTGTGCTGTCCATGAATCAGAAATGGAGGTTTATTGGGAACTGTCAAGTGCAGCACAGCCAACTTGGATTTAATTCAAAAAGCAATCTAATCTTGAGGCTGGGATGAAAAGCCAAAACCACCAAAAACCAGGTACATCCAGTGATTAACACGAGTTAACTGGGATGTCTCAGTCAAAAATAAAAACCAGGAGCAGGCCAGAAACACTTCACAGAACATCCTCCTTTCACAGGAAACCAAAGGAAAATACCTGGTATCAGGTGAGACACAGCTCAAGCCACACCATGAAGACATCAGGTGATGCTTTCTCTGGGGGTGCCAAATCATCCAAAAGGATGAGGCACACCCCAAGGGACTGCAGGAATAGCCCAGACAGGAAAAAAGCTCAAACACAGAGGGCTGCTGTCATTACTGAGCACATTCCACAGTTCTGCTCCCCTGTTCCATCCCCTACTGCCAAACGTGGTCAGAGCAGGACAGGAACTCCCATAATAAATCCTATAATTTCCTCCTACTCTTCCCTTATCCAATCCCTACAATGCCTTTGGGTCTTTCCTTCCTATTTCCCAGCACTCCCATTGTTGCTGGTCACTGCTAACACTCCCAAAAAGACTCAGGACAAACATCCCATCTCCTGGAGTTTAAAGTGATGACAGTTCTTTCAATTTTTAAAATACCTATCTAAGTTTTCAGCAGGGATGGTGCACTAATGAAATATTCCAAGGTGACAGCAAGCACTTCATGATCCCAGTTCAACAAACATGGATTGGCATTTACTGAGGCTTTTTCCTGCTGAAGAACAATGATTTGGGGGAGTTCTCTGAGTAGCAATTTCTTCAAGTCCTTGCAAATATTAAATAAAGACTTCACAGGCTGACAGGATGAGGAAATGAAGGCTCTTGGTATCTGCTTCGTTTCTTTGATCTTTTCCAGTTTGGATTTTAATCCTACATCCTTCTTAATTAGCAGTAATCTCTAGGTTATCTACAAACCCCCTGGCTTTTCCATTTGATTTACAGAGGCCTCTTCTACAGGACAAGGGCAGTGGTGGATTCCTGTGGTCCAAGCCAAAGCCATTGCCACTCCATGCAGAGCACCATGGAAATGGAATGGGGCAGCAGCAGATTCATTTCTGAGGCCAGGAGGACTTGTAAAGGCTGCTAATAGAAAATTTCCAGAGGATTTTCAGGAGCAAACAAGCAGTTTGTGGGTGTTTATCTGATAAACCCCAGCAGCTCTGGCAGCCTCAGCCCCGGGGTCAGCAGTGCTGCACAAGAAATGTTCTCTACCTGAGCTCCACAAAGATGGGATTGTGCCCAGGATAAAAATGCTCTGCAGCTGAGGTGTAACTAAATCACATTTTAACCACGGTGCCTAATCAGGCCTATTTTTATGTCTAAAATGCAACCTGACTCAGGGGCAGTGTTGTAACACGGCCCCAGTCGACAGGAATAAAATAAATCCCATTATCTGCTTCAAGTGAGGGCTGTGCTCTAACTGGATTTTCTACTACAGAAGAACCCCAAATATTAAGAGAGAAATCGGTATTCAAAGAGAAGATGTTTGTGTGAACACAAATATTGAGGGAATAAAAAGGGAATATTTTCTCTAGTCCAGGGAACCAGTTTATTATTCAAAAGGAAAAAAAAGGTGTTGGGCCATCAGCTGAGCCCTATTTGTACTTGAAAGAAAGCAGTAGAAAGCAGAAAAATATGAATTCCCATGGATACATTAAAATATTCTGGGATTTAGGCAAGGCCAGAGGTGCTGGCAGACAGCAGGATGGCAGAGAGAAAATGAGCATTTAAAGGAAAGCTACTGGGTCAGCACATTGGAATTATCCAGGATAAAAACAAGGCATGGAGAGCTCACTTTCTAAAATGAAAACACTACTTTTAACAATTAAACAAAAAGAATAAAACACCACAGAGCCAGCAGCTCCTCAGTGATTGAGCAGATTTGGTTTCTGGGTGGATACAGAAGGCCCAGCGCTGGCAGAAAAAGCAAGGCAATAATCCGGGACCAAAAATAAACATGGCAATGGCTGCTGAAGGCAGAAATCATCAGAGAGAGCTGGTGGGGACTGCAAATCACCCAACCATCTGTCCAGGAGCATGAGGCACTCTCTGGGCACACAGGGAACCAGGATAAATCACACAGGCAGCCTGGCACTGGCGAAGATGCTCCTGGAAGCTCATCTGGAAAATGATTCTCACATCAAGGCACTGCAGGAACGGAGCAGGTGCAGGTCAGAGCTATTCATTCCCCCAGATTTCAGATCCCTGCACAGATCTGGGACAATGGAGCCTAAGTGGGATTTTTTGCCAGCGTTTATGGGGTTTTGATGCCAGTAGGAATGTTTAAAAGCAAACAGTGAAACCTGTGCGTCTCAAGAGGTGAAGGATGGGAGAAGAAAAGAGAATTTCACAGAAATTAAAATCTGTCCTGATGCTGACAGCACAAAGGTTGGGCCTAATCCTGCATGGAGATCTTCTCCACCTTTTGTCTGAGTTCCTAGAAAACATTCCATACCCAAAATATACCATGCCCATAGAAAACATTCCATAGCCAAAACAGCATCCCACACCAAAAATATGTGGGATTATACAGAGAGATTGGCATAGGGAGAGATGGATTACCAGAGACGGCTTTCAGGGACTGAACCTCCTGCTGGTTTTATTTTATTTCCAAATATCAGGTCATAATGGATAGGAAACTCCTCTGCTGCAAATTCCTCCTGGTGTGAAGAATTTAAAAGTGTGCCAGTGTCCCTCTCCCTAATAAACTCTTCCTGCCTGGCCCAGAGTAGGCAGAGATGGAAAAATCCAGCCCATGGAAATATTATTCCCTGGTTTACACAGATTAACATGTGATAGGACTGGAATATTGACAGAACTGAGGATTACACTGTCTGCATCCTGGACAGGATATTTTTTAAATAAGAGCTGCTCCAGATCTTCTTAAACTTTAATGTAAAAAAATGAATTTATGTGCACAAAACACTGCCGTGAGCTGGGAGTGGATTCCTGCTCATGTTTTCTGGAATTTTAAGGTTGAATCATTGGTTTCTGTCAATTTATTGCTGCTTTCTATTTCCAGCAAGGGCTGTGGCCTTGGAACAGCCACAAACCTTGGAGCTGATTCTGTCTGGTAAAACACTTTATCAGTTTTATCCATCACTCATCTCCTGCTTAGAGATGTCCTCACCTTTCCAATAATACATCTAAAGTAAAAAGCAGGATGCACAACTCCAAAACAGAGCCACAACAGCAATTAGATGAGATAAAAAAAAAAAAAAAAAAAAAGAAAAAAAGTGCTGCTTATTTTTCATTCTGCATTTCTGTTTGTTATTTATGCAGTGACTCCTGAGGAGATGGAACAGCTGAAAGAACTTTAAAGGAGAGGTGAAAAGAAAAAGATGCTTTTTTTTTCTCTTTATTTCTGGGAGTGTTTGTACTTCTATTAATAATTTTATCCCTGTTAAAACACACAGATGCTACCTAAGGCATTTAGAACAATCAACACTGTGCTATGATAAATAATTGGGTTTAAATCTGTGTAGAGAAATAAAATAAAAAATAAGATATAATCTTGCTATTATACTTCAATAAATTGCAGCATTTTCAATAAATTTGACTTCTACCAGTGTAAAGAAGCAATTCTGACCTCTCCTGTCTGGGAAACAAGATCCAAGAAGCTATAAAAGAGAAGATACTCAAAGTGGGACCTTTTTATTTCCTAGTAAAGAATGAAGCTTATCTGTGAATGATCCTGGAATAAGATTTACAAGTCTATAAAATGTCACTAAAAGCAACCTGGAAATTGAACCTTTGTGAGAGGTTCTCGAGATTTTTGCTCTGCAGAGCTAAACAACCAAAAGAAAAGGACATAGGAGTCAAATTGGCCAAAAGGCACAGCTTCAGAACATACCAGAGCTGACATAAAAGTTAAAAGTTTATAAAAAGATCATGTAAGAAAAACAGTTCTCACTATTTCTTGCTTGATTGTAAAGTACTGGAATCTAAAGAGAGTCTCTGGAATACCAAAGAAAAGGAATCAATTGAATTCACTTCTCTGGAGTGCATGAGAAGAGGGTAAATTCTGTTTTCTCCATTAGGAGATGATGGATTTGAACTCCATGGGACAGCTCTGAAATCCAGCTGGCAGAAGGCAACACATCACTGAAGATTAAAATGCAACTTAAAAACCTGATGTCAAAAATTTAAGCAACTTAGATAAAGCTGATTTTAAAAAGTTAAGTAACCTACCTACTATTTTTGAAGTGGGAAGTACAAAAATAACTCTGTTTTTTCCTCCCTATAAGATTAATTTTCAATTTAAATGTGTACAGGATTCCTCCACTCTCACTCCAGAGGGATACTCAGTTTGAGCAGAGAAACTGCCCATTTTTCAGAGCCATGAGCACGTGGATTCACAACTGTTTGACAGAGAAAGTAAAATTCAAGTGAAAACTCAAGATTTACTGTAGAATAACAGCAAACTGTGAAGATGGAAACCCTTAAATGATGCCCAGAGGCAAGTCAGAGTTCCAGCTGTAGCTTCACTCACAGGACCTGGGATTTTTTGGGAAATAAACCACAATTCTCTGCCTAAATCCAGCACATCACAAGTTATTTATACTCACAAGACAAAAAGTAAAGGGGGAGGAAAAAGAAACGAGGAGGAAAAGGAGGAGGAAAAGAAAAGAAGGAGGAAAAGAAAAGGAGGAGGAAAAGAAAAGGAGGAGGAAAAGGAGGAGGAAAAGGAGAAGGAAAAGAAAAGGAGGAGGAAAAGGAGAAGGAAAAGAAAAGGAGGAGGAAAAGAAAAGGAGAAGGAAAAGGAAGAGGAAAAGGAGGAGGAAAGGAAAAATGCTGGTTCCTGAAGTCTGGTAGATGTTCAAAATTCCTGACATGGAGGGATTCCCAGTACAAAACAGCTGAAAAGACAGTCCCAACTTTATAAATATCTGCAGATATTTGATGTTATGTAAAATTAAATTGAATGAGGTGATGACAGGGACAAAGGCACTGGGAGAACCATGCCATAACAAGCATTAGGGTTTTGTTCCAGAGTCAGGAAGCCTCAAAATGCAAATTATCAGCAGGACTTGCTGACATTTTCAGTCTCTGGGAAGAGGAGATGAGGGCAGATTTGGAAGAGAAAGATCAGAGTGGTTCAGAGAGAAGAATCCTACAGAAATTAAGGCAGAGCTGCTATGGAAAAACTTGGAAATTTAGGAATTGTAATGTACAAGGCACAAACAATGTAAATGCACTGTCAACACTTCTGTTTCATCTTTGTCCTTTGGTTTTGTGTTTTTAGGGATAATCTGTTGAAGGCACAGACCCCAAGAACTCCCAAAATTAGGACCTGTACCCCTCCAACTCACATTTCTCTGCAAAGACTACAAAGGATTTAATCGAGACAGAAAAATTGAAGGGGAGGTGAAGATTGAAACCTGATCTTCTACAATCCTTTAAAGTAATTCAAAATAAAAACTGAATCCAAGTCTAAGTTCTTCCTGGGTGACCTCCTCAGCTCCAGCAGAGCCCTGCATTAATAATGGAATCAGACAATTTTATGCCTCTTAAATAATGGATGCCAAATATATTTGGGGTTAGGAAGGACAGTGTTCATTTATCGATCATGATGCATTATCTCCAACCTGGAAACTCCTAAGCAGCTTTCATCTCCTGTGCCCTCCTAAATAATTCAGAATGTAATTTCAGTTGGGTTATTTTGTTTGTATCTTTTCTGATTAAACTTGTATTTTCTAATCAGAAGAAAAGCTGACAGACCTGTAGCAAAGGGTCAAAATTTCATTTTATATGACTTAAAAAGTCCCAAGGAAATCATCTTGAAAAGTCCCCCAAGTGAGGATATTTCTGTCTAATTCCTGGTTTTTAGAAGCCAGATCTCTGTGTTTGTACAGTGTTAGGTGTATATTTAATAATACCTATAATACCAGTAAAAAATAACTTTGAGCTTTTCTTAAAAGGACACAGCCACAGTAGAATTTCTTAAAAGTTCTTTGTTCATTTCACCTTAAGTTTGGAGCAGTTCATCCCTGCCAATTCTCACCATGAGAGCAGAAATTTTGTTCAGGCTTGTGAAAATGAAATTTAAATATGCAAGAATCGGTTACTAATTTGTCCTGCAGATCTGCATTCACTCCAAATGTGAATTCTTGAGTAAAGCACCAACAAAGTGCAGCATGGAGATTTACAGGCTCATCTGGGGAATATTTTAATATTAACGAATTTCCAGCAAGGTTAGCTTTTTACTTCCTCTGTCTATAATTAGCAGGGGGAGAAAAAAAGACTGAGAACAAACAGATGCCATGGTGACACTGAGAAATAAAAGAGAAAAAAAGACAAATGGAATAAGCAGTGTCTCAGACAAGTTAATTAGAGGCACTCTGCAGTTCCTAAGGCCTTTAAATGGTCAGCTCAAGAGACAACGCTGGCATAAAGGGATTATCATGGATTTCACAGGTCAGTGATCAAGGCCTGCATCAGATTTTAAGGAGAAAAGTTGTGCTAGGAAAACAAATTAACAAGAGTTTGTTTTCATCAGTGCAGCCATCCACCGGTGGATGCAATTTAATCACCTCATAATAAATGATAGTCTCCTTGGGGAATTGTCAGCTCATCCCCTGAAGTGATGCTTTGAGTGCTTCTTCGATGAGAGAGGATTTAACAAGATGCAGATCACAACACAGGAATTGCTGGACTGCACATCCCTGTGATTAAAACCTGCTTTATTCCCTAATTTGTGCCCACCCTTTACTCAACTGGTGCTTCCTCCCATCTCCCCACAAAGTCACTGGCAGCACTTTTGACCCCTGTGCCCCGGGGCAGCTGATGTAGGTGAATTTTCAGAATTTATTTAATGTTTATGCCATCACTTAAGGCATGTCTACGCTGCCTGATCCCCCAGGTGACAGGAGGAGGGGACACAGCCCCAGGTGGTGCCAGGGCAGGTTTGGGTAGCAGGGAAAATTTCTTCATGGCAGGGGTGGTCAGGCACTGGAACAGGCTGAGCAGGGCAGCAATCAAGGCACAAATATTTTCACAATTAAAAGCTTTCCCAGCCCTGGGTTCAGAGGGTACCTGTGAGGGCACAGACCCTGCAGATCTCGGCCACCTCCGTGGAGATTCCAGAGAATTCCTGAAGGAGAAGGAACATGGAGACAGGAGCTCCAACCCAGCACATTCATCTTAGCTCAGATAATAAGCAACAGATTAAACTAATATTTAATAGAATTCTATGTGAAGCAAAAAAAAAAAAAAAGAAAAAGCATTTACAGGACACAATGCTGCCAGTGGGGTCCTCAATAGCCACCTTTGGGAGGATATTCACAGATTGCTCTCCCATATGCACCAAACCCTCCAGGTACTTATTTATTTATTTCTCGATTTTTTTATTTATTTGATGCTTTCCTGAGTTCCTCCAGCTTCAATCTCTCCCATTCCAGCCCTGGAGCTGATGGGAGAGCAAACAGCAATCCTTTCAGAGGGAGGGAGGGAAGTGTGGAAGGAAAAGGAAAAGGAAAAGGAAAAGGAAAAGGAAAAGGAAAAGGAAAAGGAAAAGGAAAAGGAAAAGGAAAAGGAAAAGGAAAAGGAAAAGGAAAAGGAAAAGGAAAAGGAAAAGGAAAAGGAAAAGGAAAAGGAAAAGGAAAAGGAAAAGGAAAAGGAAAAGGANCTGGCAGGTGCTGAGAGCACAGATTGCAGCCCCCACTTTGCCACAGCACAAAAGGCACCAATCATTCCAAGCAGTGCTGCTGCACAATAAAACACAATGAGCAGGACTTGCTTTAACAGAGAGCCTCTGTGATTTGTGCTAGACTGAGCTAAGCAGAGCAGCCTCAGATGTAATCATCTCTTAAGATGTTATTTCTTCAGAAGAAACTATGCAATTATTTACAAAGAATCATAAACACATCATAAAAGTCAGGTTTTAAATTGCCCCTGCACATGCCATCTGTCAAAATAATTTTTACAAACAAATCAAAGTTTGGAAATTGATTTGGCTGCTGCTGCCATGTGCAGGACTGGCACCAACCTATCTACAAACCCCCTTCAATTTTAATTTCTCACTCAGGGCCTGGCCCTCCCAGACTGAAGATAAATAAAGTAATCATCCTTAAAGAGCTTTGCCATTGAAAAGGAAATAATTTAAAGAGGACAATTTAGCAGTTACAAAAAAAAACCCCAAACATTAAAACTATCCTACTGTATTGTGTCTCACTAATTAAAATGCTTCAAAAATCAACAAAGATTTTTTAAATGGGTTATAGTGTTTCCTTCTGGAAGCCCTTATTCTCACAGTGCACTTCTTATTGGTTCATTTCTTCAAGTCTCAGGAATTCAGAAAGAATCTGATTCTGGATTTCTATGGAATGAAGGAGTTAGTGTGATTTTCACTGAATTAAAAGCTTCATTACAGGCAGTGAAAAACCCTCCTGCCTCCCCACACTGCCCTCATGGACATGGGGCTCCAACCTCTGTTCCTCCCAGCATCCAGAGGTGCTGAATCCCAGCTGGGACAGACTCAAAGTTACAAATCATGAGTGGGACCCTCAGCTCCATGGAAAACCTGTGGATCCCAACAAAAAAAAATCCTGTGGCTGTGGCACTCGAGGACATGGTTCAGTGGTAAGTGGAGCTCTGGGGGAATGGTTGGACTCAATGGCTTTTCCAAACTTAATGATTCTATCATCTGGATATTCATTTAGGCTTTTATTTTTATTAGGGCCTGACAAATAGAAATTTCCTTGTAATATTTAATATCCATGAAGCCCCCTTCTCCCAGCCCAACACAGCCTTCTCCTGATGGGGGATGAGTTAATTAATTGTATCTACACTGTTGGAGGCAGAAATGCAGATTGCACTTCCAAAAGGGATCCAGGAATGGAATTCCAACCTTCCCAGCCACCCCACTGCCTCTCACCCTAACTGCACCCCCAACAAATTCCCAAACTCTTCTCCATGTACACAGAATTCCATCCCCTCTGGGACACTGCATTTTGCCATGCCTTGGCTGAGCTACTCCAAGATTTACACCCAAAGTGGTGATAATACTTACAAATAGAACATCCACAAATGTGTGGAGCTCCAGCTGGAACTCCCAACTCCAAAGCATTCTCCATTAAAGTCATAAACTGGGATAATAAAGAGTTCAAAACGTTGCTCCATTCCTTTATTAAGAGCTGCAGTGCAAAACAACTGTGAATTCCTTCCTCACCACGAAAATACAGTGGCTCAATTTTATATTCAAGCACAGAAAGCACAGCTGACAAAGCCATAAAGCTGCTCCTTTAATGTCTGACCAAAGAAAATCCACCTTCAGTAGTTAAAATGTAATTAAAAAATAGAATTTCGGCCTGTTTGAAGTTCCCTCTCCAGGTGAAAAGTCAGTTGAGCTGCTCCACTGAAAAATATTTTCATTGTCAGTGTGTCAGAACAGAGCTCCAGCCAGCATGAAAATAACCAATGCCAGAAATTTTTAAAATTGAACTGTATAGATTTTTAATAGTACAGAAATGGGATCAAGCAGAAGGTGAAATTATTTCTATGAACTGCTTCTGACACTAATTTCCCTTGGGAATTTCATTCCTAACTTTTTTGTTAATTAGTGGAAGCAGGTGGTTACACACACAAACACAACTCCAAGGCCAGTTTAGGGAGAACACTGATCAATGAATGAGAGTAAATCCTAGCTCATTCCACACCAGAGGAAAACTCATTCCCAAGCTCAGCCTAGCAGGGTTCCCATGTGCACAAACCAGGGATTGTGCTCCTGTGGACAGACTGAGCTCAGCTCTGCTGGAAACAGGAAGCCCAAGGAAAATGCCAACAATATCAATATTCCTTCCATGTTTTTCCACGTGAGCAGAGGACAGCATTGGAAGCATTTGTCATTGAAACACTGGAAATGTGGAAATCCAGGTTAAACTGCTGCAGGAGGTGCCCAGGAACTGGATCTACTCCCAGAAAAGCTCAACTTCACCTCCTGGCTCCCTCTTCTTCCCACTGGATGCTGCACAAGGCCAGCTCTGGATTCCAGGTACAGCCCCCACTGAGGAAACCTTCCCCCAGTGGAGAAGAGGAATTCTCCAGCTGCTTTGCACTCCCTCCCTTATTCCCAGCACAGATATACTGGGAAATGCTGGATGGGTGAGTCCTCCTGGAATCACAGACTGGTTTGTGCTGGAAGGGTTCTTTCTCTCCAAGGTCCTCTGTTCCCACCTTTGCACTGCTCCCAGCCCTGCCCATCCCAACCCAGGGATCTGCAGCCCATCCTTCCCCCAGCTCCTTCCCTGAGGGCACTACCACAACCTCCAACTTCAAATTCCTCCTTATGCAGTTATGGAATGTTATTTTCTGGTCCAGCTCTATGCCAGATGCAGGAGACCTTTTAGAGAAAGAGCACCCAAGATCAGTGGATGGATCACAGAGATGCTGCTTGCTCCTCCTGTGGCAAATTTAAATTAATTAATTAAAATGATCATTAAAGCACCCGAGCTAAACCAAAAGCACAAATCCTGTATGTTCTCTCTGGATCTGTCCTCTTCAGGATTTGCTAATCCAGACACTTCCCATGGTGCTGGGAGTTCTCTTCCTGACTGTACCACCCACAGAAAACAACCCCATATATTTAATACTTCATATTTTATTTTACTTTATTTTTTATTTCAGCAATTGAACACTAGTTCTATCCATCACATCAGGGAATTAGAAATCTTGCATGGTATGACTGAGCTGAGATGAATTTATTTTTTTCCTTTCCAATATATTAACTATTCTGGAATCAGTATATATGGACATTTCTTTGAATATTCACTCCATGTGTCTCTGGAGGCTTCATTAGAAATTCCACTGCATTTGATTTAAAACATATATTTTCTCCAAACTATCTGAATAAGTAATGAATGAAAGAAATTCCATCCATTTCATTAATGAAGCCATAAATCAGGGGGCTGAGTTAAGAAGTTGTATTTACTGCTCACCTTGCATTATGAACGTGGGGGGAACTACTGAGCAGTTCCTTCCTCGTGTCAATACCCTAAATAATTCAGGAATGGACCTCAGATTGATTTCTCATCTGCCCATCCCATTCCCAAATAGCTGGGTTTCTATTTTCACTAAACAGTATCACACTAATCGGAGCAGTTTGCTCCAATTTACAATTGATATTCCCAGGATGAAAATATCCTGTGGGTTGATAAAGTTTTTCCAGGCTGGATCCCTTAAAATTCCTGTTAACCAGGGCCCTCCCAGCCACACTGGGCACTAAAACTCCCCTCTGTGACACCTTTATGATTCCCTGCCCCATAACTCTCACTGAGAGAGTCCAGGAGCCATTTCTTGCTCCTGATGAACAACTTTGGGGATGAACTTTTAACTCAGAGTTCTGGAAGCTCTCCTTTAATGACTTTTCTGTGCCAACCAGACAAAATGTGAGCAGAGAAGCTGACCCTGCCTGTGCTCCCAACCTCCAGCCCAGCGCTTTCCTCAGGAGCCAAAGGGCACAGTCATGAAATGTTACACTTGGATAACACAAAATTTCAAACACAAAACCCATTAGGACGTGGTTGGATATATTTAAACGTCTGGACAAGCTGAAATTGGGATTGTTTTCTTTCCCCCCACCAGTATCAGAGTGGGGAGCGTTGCTCTAAAGAGGGGAACAAGAAAAGACCCTTGCAAATAATTAAATGTTGCAGTCAGGACCATGATTTATTAATGAAGACAGAGCAGCCTGTGGCCAGGACCTTGAAGTCCTGGTTTATGATTATGACAAAGCTGATCTTTAATTGCACCAACCAAAGCCTCTTTGTCTCCTTTAGCTCACAGCAACATTTACTGCCTTCCCTGCAAAACTCTGACAAGAAACGTGCAGAGCAAGGCTCTGGTTTTAGCAGAACTCTTTTACAGCTTCTGTGAGGATTAAAGCGGAGGAGTTTGGAGGAGTTAAGCCTGGCACTAAAGGCTGCTTAATTGCATTATAAGAAAAATGAAATTCTTTTACATTTCAAGCTTTACTTTGCATTATTTACTATCAGTTGTCATGAATTCATATGTCTGTATCACCACCCTGTGCATTAATCAAATGACTTCTCAAATCCCAAACACTTTGCAACACTGAAATACCACAGAACATTCCCTCCCATGTCATCTGAGCTTGTATTTCTACTAATTAGATCATTGTGCTCATTTTTGCACAATACATAGTAATTACGAGCTGAGTAGAGCTTACAACCATCCTCCTGGATTAGGATAAACAAATAATATTTTTAATTATTTCCTTTGAGGATGTATTTTAGTTTTAATTGCCAACTCTTTCTCCATGATATAAGGAACCAATAGGTTCTTCCAGGGGCAAGGGAATTCTCTGAGATTCCCTGAATCTTTTCAATTGAACATGCTCAGTGTGATTTAGCTCCAGGGATTGTTCAGTTCATCACCTCCTGTGCAGCTGCAAATTCCAGCCCAGCTCCAGAGCAACCTGAACATTCCCATGTTCCATAAAGTGGGGCATCAGGAGCTTGAGGAACAGACATCAAAATGGGCTCAGTTTTTTCCATCTGGTCATGAAAACCAAGTGGAAATCACACCTGGAAGTCACAAACCTGCTGTGATGTGGGATGTTTATACCTTAACCCACTGAAGGTGCAATTTCAACACAGTCAAGGTAAAATCCACAATGCCAGATTTAAAAGGATGAGAAATGGTTTGAGAAAAATCTCCCTGTAAGTGTTCAAGGCCAGGCTGGATGGGACCTGGAACAACCTGAGGAAAGTGGAGAGTGGAAAGAGATGGTCCTGGATAAATCAAACCAAACCAAACAATTCCATGATTTTATGAACAAAGAATTTCCTGAACAACCTCAGAGCTCTTTTCCTTATAATCCACAGCACAAAATCCTTGTGGAGGATTCCCTCTCCCCGTGGAGGAGCCCCAGAACAGGGCCCACAAGTGCCAGGAAAAATCTCTTTTTAAACTAAACACACCCCACAGTCACCTGCAGCTGCTGTGGCCACCGAAGCTGACAAACTGCAAGGGAAGTGCTGACCTGAGAGCAGGCAACAGAAAATCTCTGGAGTGGGAAAATGAAGACAAATCCTCTGCTTTAGCCAGTTTTTCCATAGAAACAGCTGTCCTGGGAAAGCAGCTCTGTGTATGGAGCTCAGCTGTGACAGAAGAGCCACCTCCACCTGGAGCCCAACTGCTGCACCTGCTCATCCAGGGGCACACTAAAAACCTCCAGGACCTGAAATATTCCTCTTGAAGGTTTATTTCCAAGAGGATTCATGTCCATGCAGGTAGGGGTGTGCCACTACAACCAGTGACACTCAGAGCTGCCAGGGTCACACAGACACTGCAGTGACCCAGGTGCCACCAGGCAGGGTGGGGTCACCACAGCAGCCACTGAGAAATTCACTTTGGTGACCACCATGACCTTGAGTTGTGTTCTCCCTGCAGAGCCCCTGTGGTGCATCACTGTTCCCTGCCCTAAATCATGGAGTGCTGTGGGCTGGTACATGGATGTTGTAATCCCAACCCCTGCCATGGCAGGGACACCTCCCACTGTCCCAGGCTGCTCCAAGCCCCATCCAGCCTGGCCTTGGGCACTGCCAGGGATACAGGGGCAGCCACAGCTGCTCTGGGAATTCTATTCCAGGGCCTCCCCACCCTCACAGCCAAGAATTCCTTCCCAATATCCAATCTAATTTTTCACTATTCCAGTTCAAATCACACCACTTAACAGCAACTCCTTCTCCAGAGCAAAGCAAACAGAACTCTCTCCTCTCTGGCTCAGGAAGCATCTTTGGGATTGAGATCTCTTGCTTTTGGTGATATTATGTGGCCCCAACAGTCCCAGTAAATCAAATTCTCCTCTCTTGTTTCTGCAGGGACAAGACTGAGCTTTCTACATCTCTCTCACCACTCACAAAACCTTTTACTACATTTTGCTAAGCACTTCTGCTGCTTTTTCCCCAGTTGAAGCTGAGTACATTTCTCCATTTCCTAAGAGCCTGCTGTCTCTCATTTTGTTTGATGCTTTCATGGACACTCCAAGCTCATTACGAAAGGGAAGCTCCCCTCCCAGGTTGTTTTGGAAAGTACCACGACTTTCATTACCAGCAAAGAGCTCGATGTGGGGCTGATGCCATTTGAGATCTGTGTTTGAGCAGCACCTGAGCCTGCAGACAATAAAAGTCTGCACAGACAATAAAAGTTCTGCTCAGCTCTGCTGTCACCCTGTCATCAGGGCTGTCACTGAGCACATCCCTGGCAAGGTCTACACAGCATGTACAGCCTCAAAATGGGGAAGTGCAGCTCTGCAGATCTGTCTGAAATGAGAAAATGCAAAAATAACCGAGATTCAGAATGCCTGGGCAGCACAAATGTTCTGTTTACCCAGGCACCCATCAAATAAGTGCTGAATAGGGCTCCTTTTAGGGAAACTTTTGCTTCAGCTTGCAAGTGTTTTAACAAGCCCTTAGAGCCTCCCCTTCTGGTGTAGATTCCCTTATTTTTAGAAAAGACAATTAGTCTTGGACTTTCTTGTGACTAAGCACCTACAGGCATGTCCAAATTTGCACGAAAAACCACAGATATCTGCATATTTTAAAGCCTCTCCAGCGTGGTAAAACACAACTTTTGGGAATACATCATATGGGAAGTAGGAAATCAAGCAAGCACAGCTGGGTAAGCAATATCAGTATTCTCTGAGTCATGGGCTTATTTGATACATCTAATATCTAGAAAATGCAGGTTCATTCCAGTGCACTGGAGACATCCCTCTGGCTTCAGGTGAGCAGAAACTGGCAGCTGTAAATACCCTGGAATTCTCCAGCATTTTACAGGGTGTGTGAATGAGCTCAGAACTATTTTTTTTTTTAAGTTTTTCCCTGGCCTCTTGTGCCAAACATTGCAATTTTAGGACTGCTGCTGTGTTGCATTAAGCTGAACTTAATGTCCCCTGAGAAAGACAGCTTTATTCTTCTGGTGCCCACATCAAAGCTGATAATAGGCACAACTATTAAATGCTGATCTTTCCAAATCTCAGCCACAAGCTCTCATTGGCTCCCACCTCAGAACACTCATTTCAGCCCAGATTTTATAATATCAGTTGAAAGGTTTAGGGCCCTGCATAAAGAAAAGAAATGCAAGAGACCAAAGATGAATTAAACATGGAAAAGTTACACCGCGGCTTGAAATTTTTATGGAAGTTCCCAATGTGACCTTCTCAGGAAATTCAGGAGCAGCCCTGGTAAATCTGAGATAATTCCTCCCCCATTCCCCCAGGACCCACAGGATTGAGGCCCTTCCATGGAATTATTTGTTTGTCCCACTCCAAGGTTGGTTTTTTGCAGACTCTCCTCTTTTGAAACAGCTTCTTATGACCAAAATAGAGTAATGCAAGAATTACATTACTCAAGAAATCAATGCCATCCCATTATTTTACTTCTTGCCATCCCACTATATTTTTTTTTTCCTAGGATTGGCTGAGGTTTCTTACAAATCAGTATTTCAAATGATTTCATCAGATCAACTGACTATTAAGAGAAGGAAAAGAGGGAAAGAACCCAAGGAAATTTCATTCCTGCTCTTCCTCTTGCTTGTTTATTTTTGGGACAGGATGTAAATTTCTGCATCTTTACCAACCATAAAAAGTGATTTAGTGAACCAAGGAAAGGAAAAAAAGAAGATTCAACAATTAAAGAACTTGGGCTTGTTTAATTTATTTACTTTTCTAGCAGCTTCCACTTAGACCTTCAGCTCGTTACTCATCTGGAGTTTTAAGAAGTGCAGACTTAGCCCTACTGTAGAAAGTGAAACTTTGCAAATAAATCTTTAACTTCCTTTTTGGATTTTTGTTCGAGTCTTTTAGTGAACTCAGGTTTTTTGGCTGATGTTGCTCTTGCTGTTGTTTTTAAGTCACTTAAGAAGATAAATCAGCAATAAGATACTCAGACACAATAAAAGAATTCCTTTCTTAGGACTCCTGTAAGAATTTTTTTTTAACTTTCTTTTGTTAACACAGTTTGGAATATTTTTATTTTTTAATCGAAGCGCTCCACATCCAAAGTGCATGAAGAAATAACTGACTAGGAATTAAACTCACCTTTAGGTGCTGCTATAAACATGTGCATTCCAAATTGAGTGGATTTGTTATTAAAGCTTAGAACAATTTAATTGAGTGTTAATTGAGAAGAGGGTGATTTTTGAAGTTGATTTAACATGTCATAGATATTTGGGGTTCTTCACGTGAAAGAATTTCATCAAAACCCCTGTGAAATCTACAGATTTCAGATAAAATTCATAAATTAAGCATCTCTTATTCTGAAGAATACAAATAATTTAAGTCCCACAAAATAAAGATAAAAGCACTTTTTCTAGAAACCAAATGCTAGTGTTTTCACATTTTATCTTGGCATGACAGCATAAAAATCTTTGAAAGGTTTTCTGAGTGAACTTTGGGAGAAAGTTAAACTTGAGTTATTGATCTGGAAGCTGGCATGCTAATCTGTTTTTATTTGAAGGGAGAAATAACTCTGCATGGCTGATAATCTACTTCTCTTATATCCCACATCTCCTGCAAGAATTTTCTTGCTCATGCATAGATTGTGTCTTATCTAGTCCTGACTGAAGTCAATAGCGAGCTGCTTGTTTGTTTTTTAAATAGCAGCTGCACTGGGTATCTCCAGGGAATGAAAAAGTGAAAGGATTACAGTTTTGACCCGTTAAAATTGATTTATTAGAGAGATTTTTTTTTTTTCCTCCTATTATGTCCAAGTGATGAATTGGTCTCTCAAGTTAAGGCTCTGTGAAAAACTGATTTGTCAATTGCAGGCTGACCAAAAAAATTGGAAAATTACCCACTTCAGTTAAAATATGCAATGATTTGTGTGGTTTGGTCTTTCCTTCACAGACATGAGAAAAATATGTATTCCCAGAGTGTGTCATGGTGGGAAACAAGAATATAAGGGTTGAAGGAATAGCAGAGGACTTTGGGTATGACACTCACCCTGACAGGAGAGCAGGGCACCCTTTCTCCCTTGGAGAGACCCAAAATACATCAGGAATTAGAAAAAAGAAACAGCAAAAGCCCAGAAGTGATGGTTGCATCTCAAATATATATTAAAAAAAGGAAAACCCAGTTCCTCCAGTACCTTCCCTAACTCTCTGATCTCCCTAAAATTGTGTTTGTGTGTAAACACAGGAATTCCAGAGACCAGTAAGTGACAAGAGACAGGAGGAGAGGATTTTAGCAAGGTGGGAGAGGAGCTGAGCTGCAGCCTGTCCTGCTTGAGCTGGGGCTGCTGCAGCCACCCAGGAAATCTGTCCTTGGGCTGGGCCAGGGAGTGACTCCCACTCCATGGGCTCTGCTGCCTCAGACTCTGACCCACACACACTCCAGGGCAGGGCAAAACACCCAGGTGAGCAGCTGGAGCAGAAAAAACATCACTGAGGGGTCTAGGGAAGGAGAGTGAATAAGGATAAAATCATTTATCCCTTGTTTGGGATGGGGGAAGGAAAGTGAATAAGGATATATATCATTTACCCCTTGTTTGGGATGGGGGAAGAGGTTTTTCTCAGCAGCACAGTGAATGGTGGCAGCAGTGGTGTCCCAAGGCCAGGAGCAAACACCTGGGCACACATTTCTGTGGGAGTCTGGTCACCCCAGAGCAAAGACAACAGCAAACAGTACAGACACCCCCCAAAAACAGTAGTAATAATAATAGATAATAAAATAAAAAAAAAGTTTTAAAATAATTTAAGAAAAATTAGAATACTGGCTGTAAAATCTATCAAGTATTCAGCCCAAACCAACACAGAGTGACACAGTTGGGATCCCAACACTGAAAATTTGGGTTAGGCAGAGCAGTCTGAGCATAGGGCATGGATGATCCCAGCCTTGGAGCCCTTGTGCCACCATCCCTGGCATTCCAGAAGCACAGGATATCCATGTGGGATGTTCTGTGACTGTATGGGGTACCCAGGGATGCACACAGGAGCTTTCAGTGCTGTTTTCCAACATCCTGGAAAGGTTTTCCTGGGCTCTCACAAGGGGGAAGGTCCCACTGAAGTCTCCCCAACCAAGTCCAGGAGAAAGTGCCAGTGGTGCCCTCTGCCAGGCAGAGGGGCAAGCCAGGCTTTGGAGAGCCCAAGCCACGAGTCCTGCACCACAGGCAGGACTGGGAATTCCCCCTGGAATTCCCACCTCCCATCCCAAACCCTCCCTGCAGCACCTCTCCCTGCTCCAGTTTCATCAGCACCCCCAAACCACTGCAATCCCCCCTGCTCCAGCTTCTGAGATGGGATTTCACTCACTGCATTTTCCTCTCTTCCTCCCCCTTGTGATAGATTTCATTTCAATAAATAGGAATAATCTGAAAATTGGTTCTCTCATCTTTACCAACAACAGCTACTTAGAGGAGCGCTGAGAGGATTAATTCTGTAGTAGTCTGAAAATGTCAAGTGCTTATTAATTATAATTGGAGTTAGCATTACATTATGGTAAATAATAATAAATTAACATAGCTGATGGGCAAGTGGGAAGAAGATTTTAACAGCATTGTGCAGGCTTTGAGCAAGGCTTTTGAAGAAACAAAGTCTGACTGACAGCTTTCAGTGAATTCACTTCTACAGAGAATTCTTACAGATGTGGAGAATGGAAAATTATTTCTTCTCACCTATCAGCTTTGAGTCACTGTTGGTTTTCTCTGATCTCTGGCCTGGAGCAAAAGGCCCCCATGACTTTTAGGAGAAGTACAAGCTTTAGCATCAATTCCTCTCAGCTGAGAGCCTCTCAGGGAGCACCATGGAGGATAAAATGTACATGGAAAACACCTTTATCCTGAGGTGGGAATAACAGAAGCCTCAGCATTTGTGGTGTGTGCAATAATCCAGGTGAGTGGGCACAGCTGACTGGATTTGAAGAGGTGAAATCTGAAATCTTTCCTCTGCACGTATATCCCCACCTTGAACTTCAGCTGTGCTCCAAGGCTGCAGGCAGGAGAGCCCCCATCATGCTCAGAATAACAAATAAGTCAATCATGAGTCAAAAAATCACAAAATAAATGAGTTTGTGCCTGATTCCCCAGCTCCAGCAGCTGCCTGGAGCCAGATACAGCCAAGTGCCAAAGATCAGGTGGTGCAAGAACTCCATCCCTCCTGAAACCCCCCCTTCCCATTCCCTCCATCCCCCCTGGAATGGATTCTGTGCAGTGTCTGTGTGAGCACGTCCAGGACTGCACGTGGAGCAAGGGAAATCTCAGGGATCTTCAGCTCAGCCAGGCTTTCAGGAAGTCTTGCTCAGATTTAGAGCATGGTATCACTTCCTGTTGGATCTGAAACCCCTGCTCATGGCTGGGGGAAGACCTTGAGAAGAGCAAAGGATGAGATGTGGAAGAGCTTCAGGACCTGCTGCCCACAGCCCCAGAGTTGAGCACCCACCTTTTCCTTCTCTGCAATTCCATGGAGATGTCAGAGAGGATTGTGCATTTATCATTTGATCTAATGAAGATTGTGTCTTTTCCTTTCTAAGCAAGCTCATGGGAAATTATTTCAGACAATGGACTACCATAATTCTGGAGAAAACCAACTTTTTAAATCCCTTTTGGCCTTTAAAATCATCCTTTAGCAAGAGAAGATTTTTATGTTCTTTGATGCCAGAAGTTCATACCTTAAACTTGCCAGTAGTTAAGCATCTTAGCAAAAACAAATGAAAAAACTTTACAGATCAGAAAGGTTATTGGCATCAATATTTTAAATCATATTTTGAGACCATATGAACTAAGTAAATGTTCCAGCTGAGCCAAACAACACATTTACATTTACTGTTATGAGAGGGAACACTGTGCTTATTTCAAAACATATATTTATACTATATAGAGAGATATTCTGAGCCAGTCCTGAAGTGGCTGAAGAGTGCAGCTCATTTAGAACACAATTAAATAGAACATATCACTAATATTACTGCAAGATTTCATTTCCCTCTTGTTTAACTCGGGCCTGCAGTAGAAAAGAGCCTTTCATTCTAATTCTTTCAGTGGGTGCAGTAATCCCCTTGTTTCTGAAGCATTACCAGCAGATTAATGCTGAGTGCCTTTGCAGGGCCACAGGAGCTGAAGGGAAAGGGAGCAAATTCCCCTGGAGCACCATCCTCACCCTCCAGCTTCCAGTGCTGGCCATGGGCTCTTCCCCAGGATTTGGCTGGTTCCTGCAGTGTGTGGATCACACTGCCACAGCTCCCTGGCCCGTGGAGCTTTAAATTACAGCAGCTCCTGTGCTGGAGACAAGGAGAAGTCATATTTCTTATTTCCTTGATAGGGCTCTTCTGCTTTATTTTCTGAGCATCCTGGCCAGGATCAGGGCCAGCCTGGTGGAACTCATGATCTAATCAGAGCAGAGCCAGAGGCACCAGCCCATTCCCTGGCTGACACATAAATCACGTGGGGATGGGTGAGAAGTATAAACACACAGGTTTGACAAAGCTGGAGTGATACAGGGGATTAAAACTTTACTATTAATGCACAGTGCCCTCAGCTCAGGGCTGGGAAAACAAGGGCAAGGCACGAGGAACAACCAGAAACCATTTGAGCTGAGTGTTATAAATGCTGTCTTCTAAATCTGACTGCCAGGGGAGGGAAAGGCTCCCCAGGGAATGGTCCCAGCCCCGAGGCTGCCAGAGCTCCAGGAGAGCTTGGACAACACTCCCAGGGATGCCCAGGGTGGGATTGCTGGGGTGTCAGTGCAGGGGCTGGACTGGATGATCCCTGTGGATTCCCTTCCAGCTCAGGATATTCTGTGATCCCCTGAAAATAATGGCTATGTTAAAGACTATGGAATAACCCGGGAGAAAACTCACTAACACTTCCCATCAAACAGCCACAGCCTAATTTAGAAATTTCTGGGCTTTAGCTTTACAGGGTAGGAGGAGGGAAAAATCGTTCTGCAACCAACTTCTCAGATCATCTGTCTCCAGCCCTGAAAGAAATGCCATAATATGTCAGTCTGTGCACTGATTGGCACTTCACAAGCTGCACCCAGCCCTCTGTCATGCTCACTAAGTTCATTATTGGAGCTGCCTAATTAGAGGCCAAACAGCCTGATGGCACACAGGGTTACCCAGGGACAAAGTGGGTAAGGGCCTGGTGACTTGAGGAATGCTCTTTCTGAGAAGGAAAGAATGGGAAAAACAAATCAGAACATGACGATTTTGAAGTAATAAATTTATCAGGAATTTAGCCCACAATTCCCACTGAGCATATTTGTCCCAATTTATATTCAAAAGATTCACAGACTCACAGAATGGTTTGGGTTGGAAGGGGCATTAAAGATCATTTTTTAACCCCCTGCCAAGGGCACAGGGACAGCTCCCACCATCCCAGGCTGCTCCAAGCCCTGTCCCAGCCTGGCCTTGGGCACTGCCAGGATCCAGGGGCAGCCACAGCAAATCTGGGAAACCTGTGCTGGTGCCCCATAATGAGAATCACTTTTTATCCATTGCTACAAAAAACTGCAAAAGTTAAAGGCACAACTGTTTGAGACAACACACTGCAGGCCTAACTCCTATTCCAGATACATTTTTTTCCTATTTTTAACTAAATTTCACTGGGCTTGGGAAAACGCCCTCCAACTTCGCAGGCATTCCAAAAAAAAAACCCCAACAAAACCCAAACCACTGGGGTATCAAACCAGCTCCCAAAGCTTAAAAGCAGCAACAAAAATCAACAGCAGGCAAACAAATCCTCTGCTTAAAACAGCTCTGCAATGCTCTGGAACCACCACAGGAGAGTGGGGAAGAGTCCCAGTGCACAGAGGGAGGGTGCTGGGGACACTGGGCTTGGCTTGTCACACGTCCACGTGTCACACAACAAGGCTGGCTGTCATTTAGGAAGAGGAAATCTCTCTCTGGTGCAGCCTGGCACTGTTTAACATCCTTGTTAAGGGATGATGGAGCATCATGACAAGGACATGCAGTGACAAGGCGAGGGGGAATGGCTTCAAACTGACAGGCTTGGATGGGATAGAGGGAAGGAATTGTTCCCTGGGAGGGTGGGAGGCCCTGGAATAGAATTCCAGAGGAGCTGTGGCTGTCCCTGGATGCCTGGAAGTGTCCAAGGCCAGGTTGGACAGGGCTTGGAGCACCTGGGGCAGTGGAAGGTGTCCCTGCCCATGGAATTGGTGATTTTTAAGCTCTCTTCCCACCCAAACCACCGTGGGATTCTCTGATCCTGACTCAGAGGGCTCTGCCTCTCTCTGACCTGCAGCAGGAACACCAGGATCCCCACAGTATTATTTTAATCAATGTTTCTTTTCACTGATCTCTCCAGCAAAATTACAGCCTCAGTGTGTTCTTCCTGAGCTGACAGCACTCAGGATTCTACAACCAGTGGCGTTATGCCTGTGCAAATAAAAACACTCGACTCATCAGTGCTCTTTGTGGAGAGTGACTAATCCCATTCATCCTTCCCATCTGCTGCAGGATTTCTCTGAGGACAAGGATGGATCCATCCCCTCACCCAGCAGGGCTGCCCACCACAAGGTGATGGGGACAGCTGGCAGTGGCACTGCTGGCCATGTGACAAACCCCAGCCGGTATCAAACAGCCTCTCAAGCAAGACCTCAGGCTGTGAAATGCAGTTATCAAACAGGAACAGGCTTCCAAAAAAACGTATCTGCAAGTTCCACCAAAAAAATAAATGATATCCATGGGGGACAAATCCCTGCACAAACTGATCACTCAGGGAAAAACCTTTTCAAAGGCAGATCAGTTTTCCATTTTAACCCCTCCCCATTGTCTCAAAGCACCCAGAACGGAGTCAATCCTACAGGACCTCTTTGATTTTGCCACTTGTGAGGAAAATAATTCCTCAATACTTATCTGCTCCCACAGCCATCAACCCAAATGTTCTCTGCATTTCTGTGCATGTTTATGTCCTCACACAGCCCCACAATTACCTCGTAGGGCACCACGAGCCTGCTTTAGAGCTCTTGCTGAAGTCAATGGCCACTCTTACACAGATGCTAATGGCTGGTTCCACGGATATTTCCTTGGAATATCACAGCAGCTGCATGGCATCAAAAAAAAAAAAAAAAGGTCACTCCTACTAGGGGTGATGGAGCCATTTAGATAAAGAGGGGAAACTGCTGAGGTGGCTTTTTTGGGTTTTTAGGAAGAGGAAGAGGAAGGTTCCTTGAGGTCACTGCATTCCAGCCCCTAGAGCCTGGCTGAAATCCTACCTGGGACAAGCAGCTTTAAAAAAAAAAAAAAAAAAAGGTGGGGTTTTTTTTTTTTTTCATTTTTTGATGAATTAAATGCATTCCTCTGAGTTAAAAGCAGCTCCACTATTCCAGCCCGAGCTGCTGGATGCTCACAGAGCTCAGGGCTCCTCCTGCTCCCTGCAGCACCCACCTCCTCCTCCCCAGCTGCTGCTCCTGCAGGAGGGAGGAAGAGGAGGAGTGGGGAGCAAAGGCCATGGCACAGCTCCCCCCCCCTCCCCAGCTCTACATCTTTATTTCAGATTAAGGGAAAAAAGCATCAGAAACTATTAAAATAAAGAACATTCACATCCATGGTTCCTAATGATGCAAAGTTGCTCTACCAGGGCATTAAAAAGGGTTTAAACGGCACCTGAGGAGATGGTTTAGTGCTGGACTTGATCTTAAAGGTCTTTTCTTGACAATTTGTGATTGCCTGATCTCCAAACCCCCCTCCCCCATCTCATCAGTAAATCAACAGATAAAATAAACTAACAGCTTTGTGACCAGGAGCATTTTTTTCTCTGAGTTCCTCAGTTACATTTTTGGTTGGTTTTAATTTTTAGGCCTTTTTCTGTAACTCTAGGATTTGGTAAACCATAGTGGATTTACCAACTCAGACTGGACCAGTCTTAAAATCAGGGTTTTGGAGTCTCAAAATTTTCAGTGTTGATACATATTCTTTTTTTCCTCCACCCTGGAAATCTGCTAAAAAAGATACCAGCAAGACTTTCCACCACTGCTTCAACTTTTTTACTGGGATCAAGTCACTGAAGATCCTTAAGGTGTTCTGTAAAAGTGATTTCTTTCAACTTGAAAATTCAAAATGTTTTGCAAGTAACAGCTAAGGAAGTTGGGAGTTAAAATCTGAGGAAATGGGATTTGGATATTTGGCAGGAAAATCTGTTATTCCAGCTCAATAAGTTTGAATTTAGCAGAAAAATTTGACTCACTTGGCTAAAATGACTGGAATGTTTCTTCAACCTGCTTAATATTTACCACCCTGTGGTTTTGTTTTCAATATAAAGCAAGAGTGTGAATTATAATTCAAATTAGAAGATTTAATCTAATCTGATTCGTCCTTTCTTCATAATCTGCACAAACTGAAGGGCAGAAGCCCAGGTGGTTTTCAGGCACTATTTTAACATTGAATCACTGTGTAAATCAGAATTTCCAGCTTTGCAGAATGCACAGTTGCTCTGTTTGTGAGGGGAACAGCAGCAGGGATACAGATACTGATTCTCCCCACATCTTTTCAGTGAAAAAAATAAATTAAAAATTAATTGAATGCTTCCAACAAAGGCCAACATTTGTATCTGAAACCAGTCCCACTGCATTTAGGTAAAAAAAGTGTATAAATATGAGAAAAAGCAAAGTCCTGGTGGGTGTTACATTGATTTCCCTAAGGAATCAAATGTTATTCATGGACACAAGTGGCACAGTTATAATGAAACATCCTGAATAAACCATTTACCTCTAAAGCCAAATATTTCAGCAATTACACCAAGACTCTCTCCCCTGAGGAGAAATGACAGCACGTGGAAAAAATCCAAGAATTCTGCTTTTGTTTCCTCCCTGCTAGAAGTGGAAGTCACCACCTGAAGACGAGTAGCAGCCAAAGGTGTCACCTGCCACGAGCACAGTCACAGCAGCAGAGGAAGCAGGAGAAGCTCCCCTTGTTTGTGACACAGATGGAGACAGGAGGTGACACCCAGGGACAAGTGGTGTGCTTTGAACCTCCAAAATATCCCCATTCCCTCCTGGGAAATGATCATTGTTCTCCTGGCATTGTCACACCACCTTCAAGTCAAGTCTGTTCAGCTCCACCTGTACACACACATGATGCTGTACTAAGTTTTTGTCAAAAAAAAACGATTATTTCAAAAGCTATGGGTGTTAACAACAATAATCATCCTCAGAGGATCGAGACCAAGCCAAAGAATGAGAGCAAATAATTGCTACCATATACTGTGATTAACTTATGAGCCTGGAAAAGCCAAAAGAAAAATAAAATAAAATAACAAACAAACACAACAACAAAAAAAAAAA
>VZTT01070277.1:25619-39584 GCA_013400855.1 Buphagus erythrorhynchus
TGCATGTGGTTCTTTTGAAATTAGTGACTCCCAAGGCCTGGGTCAAGGCCATACAGAAAGTGACTGACCTGTAGTTAGTAAAGGTCAAATCAAAGCCAGTGACTTCACATCTTTTGTAGTTGGACATCTCTGCAGTTGGCTACTGTGATGAAAGGCTAAACACGGTCTTTGCAGCTTTTTAAAAGCATCAGCCGGGTACAGGACTGATGTTGAGGGGTCTGGAGATGTTGCTGGATCATGCCAACCCCATCTGCTTATACTGGAAAGTGGCATAGATTTCAGGAAATAGAAATATTTTCCCAATAGTTTTTAGATGTCCAAGACACGCACAGAGTCCACACTTTCCACTTCCTATCAGCATTGCTTTCATCTTGGTTATTGACTTGTGATTTTTTTCAGAAACTTTTGTTTGTTTTTTTCTCAGTAATAGATATATAAGGAATTCAATTAATCATCATTATTCAAGGTTGAGACACGGGCAATAATTTGCTTTCTGGCTTTTCCAGGGACTTTCTGTTAGCTTGAATGGAGAAGGTTGCTCCATTGAATCACTGTAGCTTCTATCAAAATTTATGAGTCAGTAATGGACAATCCCTCATAAAGAGAAAGTAGGTAAAAGTAATCCACAGATACTTCTTTCTCTCCAGAGTGCTTTAAGTGAGAAGTTATTTCACTATAAGGCATAATTTCAGTCATTCCTTGCCATTTCAAACACTGTGCACCATTGTGAAACATCATTTTAACTATAAAAAAAGAAAGATTACCTTATGGCTATGTTGTTTGCTGAGAAGGTTCTCTCTTGAGACTTCCTTGTGGGAAAGCTTTATTTTTTCTTCCCAAGCCAATAAGAAGTTGGGTTTTTCCTATCAGAAGACATGCAGTTCACACAAGTTGGGAATGAAAAGACATCTGAATGAAGAGAAATTGTATGGATTACTAGAAGTCAAATAACTGACATGACACAGATTCCATTCTATCACTGGTTTTATTATTTTGGATATTTCACATTAATCCCATTATATTCACTATCACTGAATCAATCTCAGAAGTGATGCTTTGTATGAATTAAAAAGGCTATTTCTGTTAATGTTGCATCTGAAGTTTGTATGAGAGTCTTACTCTGACTGAGAAAGTAACATTGACTTCCCTTACTCAGAAGGAAAATGGCACTGGAGGACTCCCAAGGAAGCAGTGGTGTGAAGACATACTGTCAGAATTCATGGCCAGATCTTAGCAGAAATTTTTTCCTACCTCCACCTCTTTTTCTTTTTTGAGCATAAGATTTTTTCCTGAGAGCGCTACTACTGTGGAATAGAACATGTTTCCTTCACTGCTTACTACACTTCTTGGTTTTATTTTTCCAGGTTTAGTGTCTTTTCTGTTTCATACTTTTCTTCAAAAATTTCTTCATTTTCTCATTCTCCCTCACCCCCATCTTCATCCCAACTGGGATTGGAAAAAGAAAGAGATGAAGAAAAGCATATTGAGAGGCATGAGAATGTCACTTTCACAAAGATGAAAATAAACAACAGAGCAAATCTTTGTTTACAAAATAACTTTGTCCCTACTGATGTTATTTTCCATTATTTCTTAATGAAATTAATTAATTACTTGGGTACACTCTGGATTTCTGTTTTGTATGTTTATTTCCGAAGATTCTTCTGTGATATTGCACACAATTAAATTAAGTTTCTCTCTGCAGGCATCACCACAGTATTGACCATGACAACTTTGAGTACTATTGCAAGAAATTCATTGCCCCGTGTTTCCTACGTCACTGCCATGGATTTGTTTGTGACTGTATGCTTTCTATTTGTCTTTGCTGCTCTGATGGAGTATGCCACCCTCAACTACTACTCAAGTTGCAGGAAACCAAACTGTACTAAGAAGAAAAAGTCGGTAAGTTGGGAGCATTTAAATTTCTTTTCATGTGCAGCTCAGAGAGCAGATGAAAATCATTCAGTGGTAGCCTGTAATCACATGGCACTTCACTCCTCCAAAATTTTCCCAATGGTGTGATCTGCCCTGAAAGCTGATGGAAAAGTCACCCACAGTAGCAATAGGAGAAGTTACCTGCCTGCTGAGTGAGGTCTGCTCCTAGCAGAAGCAGCCTGCTCACCATGGAGCAGCAACCCTGCCTACACATCTTTTGTCCTCCAATTACTGTGCTGGTAGTCGGAAAAGTCCCCCACGGAAACAGATTGCATAGCTTGTTATACAAATAAATGCACATCAATGCATACCAAACACACTGCTATTTCATGGCTTAACAGGCCTAGAAATATTTATGAGAAGAATTCCATTGTCTCTGCTGGGAGCCAGCATTTAGTTTAAATTGCCAAAGTGCAATTAGGTGCACAAAGGTGTGTGTTCCTAAGGACAAAAATGGAGGTCACTTAAAAAGGGTTTAGGCATGGCTCAATTTTGGCCAAAAAGCAACTTCCAAGTGTAACACCCAGAAAAACACAAAAGCTACCTATTTAGAATCAACTAAAACAATCATGCAGGAAGAACTGCCTGGTTTACTTCATAACTGACTATGAGAATGAGAGGGGGCAGTTTAATAGAGGAAAAAATTCTCAGTGTAAACATACAGAAGGGGGTTGACCACTCAGGATCAGTGATAAATATTATGTGTTCAAGACCAGTAGTTGGAGATGTTGGATGCCATTGTGTGTAATGGAGGAAATAAGGATATTTGAAATCAGAAATCAAAGCCAAATAGGAAAAATGTGAAGAGGGAAATTGAGGAGACAGAAGCCTAAATTTGGGGAATAATAGGTCATGATGTAAAAAGGGATTGAATGAAGAGCTATAGAAAATGATTGAATGGAGAACTAATGAAGGAAAAGCTGAAACAAATATAGGGCTAGAGAAAGTCTAGAAAGCCATAGACTAAGTCAACAAGTCCATTAAACCTAAAATAGCTTATTGCAAAAATGCATTGCTCACAAAAGCCAAAAGATTGTTACCAAAAGAAAAGTTTGAGACCAAAATGAACTTGCTAGTGATCAAACTAAAATTGCCATCCTATAGAAAAGACTGAATTAAAAAGTCATGAGTATCTTTGCTAGTAAGATGTAATTCCAGACATATGAATGACGATGTGAGAAAGCATGCAACATTTACAGGATTTAAAGTAACACCAGAAAAAATGCTCACTGACGTATTGTTTGACCAATAAATAAATGTAAGGGGTTGAATAAAGATTTTAAGTCTATGAAAACTAGATGTGCATTGTGCTGAAGTTTCATGCCATTTTCAAACGTACAGAATATATAGAATACACTGCATGAAGTGTTTTATGCATTTAAGTACTTGGCCCAAGGAATACTATTGAATATAGATGCATGTGAAGCACTAAGTTTCCTACTGAATAATTCTTTTGTTATCTTTATTTAAGCTACCTGATGTAAGTTTTGGTCATGTAATGGTAAGTAAGTTACTTTATTCAGTGGGAGAATTGGGGGTGCAAATAGATGGTTGACATTTACTTGCACTAATTCCTGAGAGAGCTGTATTGCTGTGTTATTCTTTACCCTAACTTCACTAAAAATATTGGTTTGCTTTTTTGTTAAAAGGTCAGTTTGTTTTCAGCTGTGGCAGAGGAACATAGCTGTCTCTTTCTATAAGGACTTATCAATTGATATGGGAGGGAGGAGGGTTAAGTATAGAATATTATATGTTATTTTTAACTCAGAAATTTTGTGTATCTATTTTATATGATGCCAAAGTTTCTCACTACATTTTATGAGAAAGTAATAAGCACAACTTATTAAATAAACTTCTATGGAGTTTTAACTAAGTTTCACAGAAAAAATAGTTCATTTATGCATATGCAAACCTTTAGCAAGCTTTCAGGTGGATTTTCAAATAATTTAGGCACACAACTTGAACGCAGGTTCAACTCTATCTACAAATGTACTCTATCTACAACTCTATTTACAAATGGAATGTGTGCAGCAGCAATAAAGTTGGAACAGAGCACAAAATCGTGTCTCTAAGTTGTATGAAATCTGAAACTGGAGTACCTGCTATAGTATATGCAAATATAAAGTATTCAGAAAGCATGAAGCCGATTAACCAGCTGGTTGAATGGTCTGCCATCAGATAAGAACAGAGTCAGAACTAAAACACTGGGCTTTTCATTTCTTAGGTTGGATATGCTGAAATTTCTCATTTACAACTGCCAGATCCATATTATTAGCCTATCATTTTACAAATAATAAGACACACTTTTTTTTTTTTAACATGAGTTCTCTGATTTATTTTAACACCTCATGTAACTTAGAAAGTATGCTTATTGGCAATTAATGGTTTACAGCAAGCATTACATCTATCCACTTTCTACTGCTGTCACTCCCTGGACAGACTTTTCTGAAAGATGATGTTAACAGAGGACATTGAATGGGTAGCAGCACTTTCCTTTTTCAAATTAAAAGCTATAGGGAAAGATAATTAAAATTACATTCGGGTTTAAAAACCTTTATCTAGAACTAGTCATTCTGATCTGCTTGGAAAGCATCTCCACAATTTTCAAGTTTTTTACTTGCTTTTTTTTTTCCTTCATCTTAAAATAGTTATTGAGAAGGACCTTTGTCTGTACAAAAAAATCTTCAAATTAGAGTTTAAAGAAGTAATGTCTCTGGTTCTCAAGACATCATTTTGTCTTTTTCAGCATTGTAGTGATGACACTTAAAAGGTGAAATTTATTAATCTTACTAAATCCATGTTCAGGTAATCCCAAGACTTTTCCTTCTAGAAAACATGCATATACCTTATCAGAAATAATATTATTAAGTATGTTTAACACTGCACCTGAAGTGCCTTGCCCAAGGCCCTGGAGAAGTGCCTTGCCTTGGCAGACCTCCTGGGTGGGACAGGGATGGTGCCCACTGTGTGTGCCATACTCTGCTCCCAGCCCCAGCTCAGCTGGACATACAGAACATGGGGGGATCATCCACCTTCCCCTCCTATCTTGTCACATCAGGATACCTCCTGCCTGACAGAAATTAAAACAACCAGATTAATCTCTCTGTATTATTAGGGCAATTATTTTATCTTCTGTCCTGAGCAGATAATTGATATAACAAAACAACAACAAAATACCCCAGAGATGAGGAAGTTTCTTTCTGCAGAGCCAGAGCACTTCTTTATCTTCACTCACCAAAACCTCTCAGAGCCTTTGTTTTTTTAACATAAATATTTTAGACAGGCATGGAAAATTTCAGTCCGTGTGTTGGAAATGTTCATAAAGACACACAATAAATGTACAATATATGACATAGTGGTATAGCAGAATTCTGTATATACTCTAGCCATAGTTTTTTTATTTCCAAAGTACTAGAGTCAAAAAAGATTGTTTGTACAATAATCTTAGTCCTTTTTCACATGGCAATACATTGTAAGGCTCTGAAACAAGCCACCCAAAACTTTACAAAAGAGAGAGAAAACCAAACAGATGTAATTTCTGTCATCTAATCTCAGAAATAAAGTCATTCACAACAAATGGATTTGCAATAATCTGCTTCTAAACTGAAATCTGCTTGCAGTTCAAAGCAGAATGCACCTTAGACATTTTAGCATTTACTTATGATAAAATAAATTTTCTCCAGAAGTAATTGACTGGATTCCATAGGGCAGTTGTTCAGGTGTAGTTATCTGTGTTGGCAGTGCCAACATCTAAGTAGAGGGATACCACATCAAGTTCTTAGCTCAGGGATCAGCATTTTTAATGGGATGGGTAATATTACAGCATGCCAAACCAAAAGATTTGAAGAAAGCCAATTAAGTCAATATAAAAAGGAAAAGTTTCCACTGAAGCACATCAGTCATATCACCAATGTTTTTCACATCTAGGAAGAAAGTTTTCAGATACCCCGTAACACCTTCAGCAGAAAATGTTGAGTACTTTGTATAGTATGGAAGCAAGGGCCCAGAGCATCCTCCTAAATGCAAGCAGTCATGACCAGCTTGTTAGAGCACAGCCAGCACGCTCCTGCAAGCAAAGCCAGTGCTCAGCACAATCCCAGGGAGAGGAAGGGCCTCTGAGGGAGAGAAAACCAGGCTGACAGGGCTGTGTCTGCTTTGTCAGGATGGTGCAGACAGGCAGCAAAGCTGATGGGACCTTTTCTAGTGATGTCAGCAGAGGAGGTGACATTTATGAAGATGGAATGGGTGGCTTAATGAGAGAGGAGACTATCGTGAGAAGGCATTTTGCACGCCAAGGAAATGATGTGACAGAAAAGCTGACAAAGTATAAATAGGGAGTATATTGGAGAAGGAGAGGTCTGTAAGCATGAATGCTGCTGTGAGGATGCATGACATCAAAGTGTCCTATTTCTGAGCGTGGTTAATGTGATAAGCACTAAGGGGACATGCCTTGGGATGGCATTTTGAAATCCTGTACTGAAATGATCACTATCTATTGCTGACCATATCTGTTTTTATAAATCATGGTCAAGTTAAGAGGCAGTGAATGCACCTATGTGAAGTGGAGGATGTATATTTAAATGGAAAGGGAGGATATCTTTCTTATTTTTGAGAATCCATCCAAAATGTAGTAGCTGCTAGTGTTTAAAAGAACTTGCACATAATATTCTGACAGGTAAGTGAACTCCTAAGTGTGAAAAAATGATTGCTTTTTGCTGTGATTATTAATTTTGATCTGTATCACCCAGGGAAACTTGTCAAACTGTTGCATTTTTTTTCTCTCCTCAGAATTATTCTGTACTTGACATGAGACCACCAACTGCAGTCATCACATTGAACAATGCCATGTATTGGCAAGATTTTGAAGATGCATGTGTCTATGAATGTCTGGATGGGAAAGACTGCCAGAGCTTTTTCTGTTGTTATGAAGAGTGTAAATCAGGCTCATGGAGGAGAGGACGGATTCACATAGACATCTTAGAACTGGACTCTTACTCTAGGGTCTTTTTCCCTACATCCTTCCTGCTGTTTAACCTGGTCTACTGGGTTGGATACCTCTATCTTTAAATGTTGCCTGTAGCAGTGAAGACTGCTGTGTTTTCTCACTGAGGATGGATGATGAAAGTGCAGAAAAAGTGAAGGACACAGTTTCATCTCAAATTATAAAGACCACATTAACCTTCACCATCACAGAGCCTGATGAAGAATTTTAAAATGTAATTTTCTGAAAAAGAAAAACATGGAAGAATTCTCTCCTAACTGCTTTTTGTTTTAAGAAAAAGGTTCTTACAAAGTTCAGCTGAATTTCTAGTGTAAGCGATGTTTATGAATAATTATTGCATATTAAAATCTCTACTATTGTTCCTTGCCATAGAAGCTATTCACAGTTCAGGCAAAGTTTAAATTACTTATGTAATTTTTATTTTTAATTCCCATACTTTCTTCAAAATGCTGCCATATCCCTAAGGCTCAGAGCAATGTACACTGGCACTAGCAAATAAGCCAAAGCCAACGAAAATGTTCATTTGTATTTAAATTTGCTTGATACCATAGGTTTTGGGAAATTGTTGATCTCCTTGATATAGAGTAACCACCAAGAGACAATAAGAAATGTCTGGTAGGATCAAAACATGAATGTTACTTTCTGCAAAGGTCTGGGATTCATGGAATTAGACACTTACCCACATATATTGGTTTTAACTTAAAGGTTAAAAGGCAGACAGAGAAGAAAGCTATAATTTTGATATAAATAAGACTTGCTTATCTATGAGACAGCTGTAGGCATAACTTCTACAGTTTTTCAAGCTTTTAACTGTGTTTTTTATGACTCATTAAACACAGGATGGTCATTGATTTCTTAAGTACTATACTTGAAGCAGGACAAGGTTCCTGCTTGTTTGTGTCATTGTAGCAGTTCATAGTGCATAGCCCATGAGTAAAAATCACTATATAATAGCACCAGGAATATGTGACTTTCTTTGGATTTCAATCTGTTAAAAAGTGGGCCCATGCATCTTTTTTTTCTCTCAAAGTTGTATTATAAAATTGAAAAATGTGTGCCAAAGGCCTATTTTATTTCTTTTCATAACATTGAACACTGCAATATTTACTCACAATAGTTGTTCCCCGGGCCTGAGATAAAGACTGAACACTTGTGGCTTGAATAGTGCATTACAGGAACTCAATTGTGACACTTGGATTAAACATTAAATAGTTGCCACATGTAGAAAGAGGTTCTTTTCATTCTTTTCCAAAATATATTTTACACTAAAATACAATTTTGTATTTTTCAAAGTTTTGAGCATTCAACTCTAAACTACGCATTTTTTCAAAATCTAGTTTTACAGTATTATACTAAGTGATGTCTTTTACAGACTATCTACATAATTGTTATTAAGCAAACAAAACACATCCAGAATTAAATAGCAATACCTTTTCACTACCTTTTGCATGACAAATTGTTACAAAAGATTGAAGTTAAAAGATAATTAAAACAACAATTCTATTTCTTTTCTCTTTTGGAGATAATTTTTTAATGAACTCAAAAAATGTGTGTCTTGTCCTCGCAGTATTTGATGAAAAAATGAATAGTGGATGTGACTAGAAAGGAGTTCCTTTTTCCTCAAAAGGAAAATCCTGCAAACAAGCAAAACCAAATGCAGTGGTAATTCTAAAGGAACAAAATGCTGTCATGTTCTTTGAAACATCACTGTCTCTCACTGCTGTTGCTCTGTTCTTCCACTGAGCTTTTAATTGGAGGAAAACAAGAAAAAAAACTAATCCAAAAGTTAATTGTAGTTATTAAAAATCTTACTTCTGTTTCTTAACTTGTCTGAATTATCAGAAACATAGCTGGGTTTAGATCATGGAGGGGAATTACTTCTGTAAGGACTGACAAAATTCAAATTAGAAGCACAGAGGAGAAATAATTTGAGGCAGAATCAAAGCCTTATTTCTAGAAAGATCTGCCCAATCTGATGTCTTCTAAACCAATTATAACCTTCTGATTTCAAAATACGTGTTGAAAATTTTGCTAAATTTCATTAGCAAATTAACTGCTCTGTAAACCTGTGTCCTACACTTGGAGATGTGGAGTTAATTTATGGATGACTGATCTTTTAAGTAGTGTGAGAAGGTGATTAAATTTGAGTTGGATATCCTGATCTTTAATTATTAATTAGTCTACTCTAATAGTCACCTTCAGCTATATTTTGCAAGCCTAAATATTCCAAGCCTAAACAAAAGAATGGAAACCATTTTCCTTTGGGGGGGGGCGGTGATCCTGCAAACCCTCTGCACAATTGATTTTGGTGGTAGTATTGAGACAAATGATGCACAATCAGGTGCCTTCCACCATTAGATCTTCAATAGGTAAAGTGAGGTTTATTTAACAATTCCATACTGTGTGAATTTTCTGGGAAGTGGAACGTTCCCATGTTAGATGATGAGCATATGCTTTTCTTACACTTCTGCTCATGGCTGCCCACGAGCCCTGCTGAAAGCAGACAATGCCAATGGATCCTTCTTTGGAAGACTGATTCTGTTGAGTCCATTCATATTGCCCATTTTCGTCTTTTTTCATAAACAGAAGATGGAAACATATAATTCCAACTTTTTACACTCTTCTAAATCAAGAAAGAAGCTTCAGACACTACTGCCTTCTGCTCTTATAGTGAGACCAGACGACATATTCTACTGTGTAATTTATTTTACTCTGGAGTTATGAAAAAATTGATTTTTATGCAAGGCAAGCAGGCTGGCAGGTTCCTGAAAGCATTCCCCTGCTTGTTCCTAGTAACTTGGCTTATTCTCACTGCTTTTCTGCTCCATGCTTTGGCAGCCACTGAAAAACTTTAGAGGAAGGGAAGATAGGCTTTCTATGATCTGAATCATTCAAAATGCCATTGTGGTCTGCATACATCTACGTGCCATATCCTTCTGTAGGAGTAAGAATATCCTCATTGACCTTCAGATATTCTTTTGCTTCTATTGCAAATTGGCAAAAGTTAACATTTTCGCATGCTGTCCTATGAGAAATGTAAGAACTGTATTTTAGCATTTTAGAATATGTTCTTTTCATATAATTTCATATTAGAGTGTTGCATTAATTCAACTACTTCTTTTTGTTTTTTACCCTTTTTACCCTTCCAAGGAAGGGAACAGAGGAAGGTAAGACCAAATGAGCAGTGAAATGAACACATGTGGCTATATTAAAACCTCAAAACCAAGTATCTTCACATTACATTTCTTCCTTGTTGAAGTTGCAGAAGGGATTGTGAGGGTTTTTTAAATAATCACCTTTTTTTCCCAGGAGGATCTAAAGTCAGTCCTCTTATTCTTCCCTTCAATTACAAGTTCTTGGGCATAGTTTTTCTTTATTGAGGGTAGCATTTTCAAGGCAACTAAGAATGTATAAAAAATATTGGTCTGCTTAATTAAATCGTCTCAGTTTTCCTGGCTGTGATGCCTAGCTTATTGACAGCTCCTTTTCTTACAGCCATTCTTCCAAGAATAAGGTATAAAAAAGTTGTAGCTGGTTTATGCTCTCTCAGTGTCCAGCAGCAATGTGGTGCAGTGCACCACACACCACACAATTTTAATATAACTTTCTAACCAAAAAGTAGGGGTGTAGCTTAAAACACCTCAGGCATTTTGATAACCTCTTTCTCATGTTCCCCTTAATCAACTCTCAACTGTATATTGCTATATTGTGCATACCAATAGAAATGATAAAAATTACAAAAGCCAGAACTATCTTCACAGAGACAGTGATGAGTAGTGAAGCTAAAAGAAGAGAAAGAAATTATTTTTTATTGCTCTGCAGTTCTTATCTCTTGCAGTCCTCTTATTCAATTTAACCCACAGCTAATTCCAAATCATCCACCTGGAGGTTTGCACATTCATCAGCTGGAACAGCAGTGACACATGAGCCTTTAGCTGATAGGAAATTATTTCTGGAACTGCAGGCGTACTGCCAAATAACTCAGACAGATAGCTATCTTAAACACTTCTGCAGCTCTAATGTGTCTTGGTGTCTAGCATCTCATGTTATTTCATGAATTTATCACAACTCTCCTTACTTGGTCATTTCATGTTTACCTCCTTTTTATACAAAATTTCACCATATATCTAATAAAATGACTCTCCCACATGACCAGATGACAGGTAGCTCTGGAACTGCTGACCTTGTGGGAAGGGAGACAGACAGATTCCACAGAATCACAGAATCAAATCGATTGGAAAAGACCTTGGTGATCATCAAATCCAACCTATGACCTAATGCCACCTTATCAACTAAACCATTGCACTAAGTGCCATATCCAGTCTTTTTTTAAACACTTCCAGGGACTATTTCATTAGCCTCATCATCTGGAGGGTTGGTGTTACCTTCTAAATTATAAAACAAGTGCCCACTGAAACTTGTAAAAGCTGTCCATAACAGCCTGTACTTTTCCCATTGGCTGCTCTTTCCTGATTTCCATATCATACAGTAAGAAAAGGCAAGCCATATCTCATAATTCTAGATGCCTACCTAGGCAGATGATTTTTTTTTTTCAAGGTATCTTCTTCTTCTTGCTCACAGTGAAATGCTTGTGCCTCTTATGTCAGTGCCTTTCTCATTTATTAATATGAAAGGATATTCCTTAACATTAAAGACTATTTCTCATCTGAAAGTTAGAAAGTGGGACCAATGACCTTCCTGGAGTTCTTCCTGAGCACCACAGTGTGTGACCAATATTCTAAATATCTTCAACCTACAGACTGAGCATTTCTCTGAATGCAAAAGGCTGCAGTGGAACTTCAGCAGTTTAGCAGAATCTTTCCTTCTTCACTCAGCAATTTCATTCCACCAAGAGATACTCAAGGCTTATCCAGATCTCTTTCCAGAAGACTATTTTAAATAGGTAAAAAACAGACTATGGATTTGAAATGTTTTTCCATAGATGAAAGGTGAGGTTCTTTTTCCTTTAGAACTTTTCCAACTTTTTTTCTCAGTTAATTTTAGATCCTTCCTTCCTCCACAAGCATAAAATTAGCTCAACTTACATTTGCCTACTGAGAAAAAAGTATAGTGTTCTTAGTCTGATACTATACTTGTATGCCCACCACCTTCTTACGGTTCATCACACTCTCTACTTGAAGGGTTCTAGTATATATGTGAACAAATTAAGGCCTTTCTTCAAGACTCAGTGGCCTTAATAGCATTGCCTTTTTCCCTGGGATCTAGAAGGAGTTCTTTCCTCATAATTTAGGTCACTGGTTTAGATATTAAAACCAAAGCTATGTTTTATATCTAAAGTGAAATTTTGTTTCAACAACAAAAAAATTAACTCAGCTTATACTGAATTGCTGTGAGAAGTTAAAAGTATTTTTTTTTTTTTATTCTGAACATTTGGTGGATAATTCAAAGAGATATGATGGCCTAGAACCATGTCGAGCTAGGACTAAGTCCTGAACTAGGGATAAATATTGTTCTAACCATCTAAGTTTACCTAGCAGCTGTTTCTTTAAATGACTTTGGATCGTGACTGACTTCAAGCACTTGGTTAGTTACTGCTGACATTCCTCAAGTGAGATATCCAATATCTGTGATGATGTATTGCTTTCTACAGACTTGACTTTCTTTTTCTTTTCCTCTTTTGTTGTGAGTCCTCAAGCCGGTGTCCTTAAGGGTTTTCCTAGAATATATGTGAAATTAGAGAATAAAATGCATTATGAAATTCAGTGTTTCAGAGGTGGACACCTGAGAATTCTCTGCTTTCTACCGAAACATTCATTTTGATCTTCTAATCATTTGCTATTTATAAAGGACAAGCAGGAGACGTGGTTGTGTTTATTCATATATCTAGGGGAAACCTTTTTCAAGGACTGAACCAGGCAAAGCAGGCACTGATACACAGCCAGTAACTTGCTGGGTATTCTTTTATCTAGGTAAGGAATGGCTCTAGTCAGAGGAGACACAACAGTGTCTCCTCTGGTGTCATCGAAGCACCCACGTAACTTTACTTGGAGGTCTAAGCCAGCCTGTTGGAGCTTCTTATAGGGGAATGCAAGTGCTCCCTTTAGTGTTCAATATGGCCCTTAATACTCTTCTAATGTCTCTGTAACTTCTTGCAGCAGTGCTTGCGAGACAGGAAGCTGTACTGGCACAATATATTCTAAAATACAAAGAATGAAATATCCACAGTGAAGCTGGTTATGGCTTGTTACTGAGACTGTATGAGGATTACAAGTTTAAAAAAAAACAAACATGCTAGGTCTGAGTCAAAACTTTCCACATAAATTAAGACCATTGACCAAGAGAGGGGTTTAAGTTCAAATCAGCAATCAGGAAGATCATTGGATGATATTCTGTAAGAGTTGATTATCCATTGTTTGGATTGAAGACTTGTGGAGTATAGATTTGTAACTTCAGTACTTAAGTGATTTACATACTTAAAGTGAGGCGTAAAACAGGTAAATGCTAAAATTTCTAAATTGCACATTAATACAAAATGGATGAAGGGAACAATACTGATGATATATTTTTTAAAAACTACTGACGAATGTGAAGTAGAGAGTCCCTTCCATGCTTACAGACATCATGGGATCCTTAAAATGAAAGCAACTGTGGAACCCATGGGAAGCTGATAAAATAATTGCATTTNACATTTTTCCCACCATGACAACACATGGATTTTTTTTTTAAGTGAGTGTAATTTTAATAATCAAATAAATACTGACAACTATGTGCCAAATTGAATTTTCTTATAGAACACAGACAAAATTTTAGATTTCTAATTATACTTCCTTCCTAAGTTTTTTGTTAGGGGTGTGTGATTTCGTTGCTAGCAGTGCAGCTTGTGATGTCATAGTGAAATGAAAGTACAATTATGTGCCCAATGTGCCTTGAATAATACAGGTAGCACTAGTACCAGTATGTCATTCTAAGTTAGATAGCCATCCCAGTGATCCCCCAGACTGATGTAATCAGAAAAGTCAAATATCCATGTGCTTCATCTCCTCAAGTTCTCAGACAACGACTTTCCCTTC
>VZTT01070277.1:50811-60884 GCA_013400855.1 Buphagus erythrorhynchus
ATATAGGAGAATTGGTAGACAGCTATTTAGATGTAAATTATTTTCAGACTTGAGCTGCGTGGGTGTTGCTCTGTCATTCATTTAAACAGAAATGTCCTATGCTCTGAACACATGCACTATAAGTATCTTGAGAAACAATCTCACAGCACATACAACTCTTCCTCTAAAGTGCTTGGATAACATGGAAATTAATACCAAAGAAACACCTATAAAAATATTGCAGTCCAGCTTCTTAGAAAAGCTGAATTTTAAACCTTTATTATGATGTAAATTAGAGTAACATGGTAAGTAGTTCTGAGAAATGTTAGCCTTAGTGTATCAAAATTGTTTGAAATTAACAGTCATTTTGCCTTTCATATTTAATCTATAATTGCCTCTAGAGCTGTAGCAAATTTCCTGGTTAATGGTTCAGGGATCAAAATTAACTACTTACCTACTGAAATGTGGTCAAAAGGCTGAAGAATCTTTGAATATTTTAGCAGGGGGGCAATTGTAAAGAAGCTATAGCAGTGTTATCTGTGTCAGAGGACAGTCTTTACTGGAATAAGCCATAGAACAGGGAGTCACATTCTTGATCACTATCACTTTTATTACAAGCAACCACGTCAACCTCATCCACCTCTGAAGCCAGACATGACCCATCTTAAATTAGGTGTTTTCTCCTTTATACTGGTGGAAGCTGATTACAGAGTATCACTAATTGGGCATTTTCTTCCAGTGCCCACTCCCAATTCACTAAAGATCACTCAAACTTTTGGTCTGATGGTATGAAATTCTATTACTCACATTTCAAGGCAATATGTAAAGAGTAAAGAAAAAAAACAATGAGACTGGCTAAAGGATTTCAGTATGTTTTAGGGTGCCAAGGTGGGATGACTGTAAAAGTATCTTACATGGCCAGGTTAATTTGAGACATGATTTTGTTCATAACTAAGTTTCATTTGATTAGTAACGGAGACCAATTTTTGACTTATCAATGATAAGTGAGGAGAGAGCTTCATGGGATGGTTTGACTGGGCAGGTTGTGTGTGTGCTGTCCAGCATCAGCCAGCAAGTTGGGAACACAGCAAGCCCCTGGCAGGGGGAACACTATCCCAGGCCACGAGAGGTGTATGGTAGTTGTGATGTTTGCTCCAGACAGGCAGACACAGATATTCAACGGCCAAAATGGGAAGGAAATTACAGGTTTTCCCCTCAGCTCCAGGCATAAGCCCCATGAGTCTCAGGAACTTCAGAGAGGGCCCACTGAGGCTGATCTGCAGGATGTGAGCCAGCAGTGTGCAGATGCCCGCCCCTCTCCCAAAGCACATCCCTGAAAGAGCAGGCTGCTGTATTCCTACTGGCACCACAGTCCTCCTCCTGCCAGCACTGCCCCAGCTCATGAGGAATCTGCTTGCTCTACCCTCCAGAGACCCCTTCAAAGGCTCTACCAGAGAAGGTTCAGGACATGGAGGGCTCATTAATGTCCCTTTTTCCTTACTGTGGGTGCTGGACAGGAGCCAGAGGCTCTGTCCACAGGGATAGTGTGGGAAGCTAATTTCCCCTGCCCCCAGGAGCTTGGGATACATTTCTGACTCACAGCTAGGAAAAAGCTGTGTTTGTCCCACTACTACTCACACATAAAAAATTAAACCATGGTCCATCAGTCAAACTAAGAAGTTGTTTGTAGGTCAGGCTTTTACAGAAGTTTTCAGTTTTTTCCCTCAAACTCCACTGTCTCCTATGCTTGTTCTGCTTTCTTTATCTGCTGCAAGTCCAAGCAGGAACAGGAAGAGATCAGGGCACAACCTTCTGTCCCTCTTCTCCTCACATAGTCATATGAAGATTTCTGACATATATACATATATATTTATTCATATGATTAGTTCCTGTTCCAAAGGAAACCTGCTGCAAAGGCAGCCAATCAGAGGGCATTCTGAGTTTATGTGGGTATGATGTATTCAAAAATTGGCAAAAAAACTAATCTCAAAGCAGTGTGAAAAGAGGAGGGGAAGAGTATCAATGGAACTGGCAGCCTGTACCCATGCAGGAAGGGGCTTCCTCTTCTGGGTAAATGGATGGCTGGTCCTGCCAGAAGTCAAATATTAGCATCTACAGCAGGGACAATTTGAAGTCTGATTCTTAAGAAACACTCTCGTTCAGTAATCTTTTTTTTTTTCTTTCTTTCTTTCCTTTGTCCTGATAATTTCACTTTATTCAACTCTGCTAACCCTGGATTTTCCTTCGTTGCCATTAGGGAAAAAAAAAAAAAAAAAGGAAAAGTGCTTTATTTAAGTACAAATAAATTAACTCACTGCACTGATTGTCTTGAAAAATCTGTTATCAATAAAAAGGTATTCAAGCAGACTAAGTGCTCTACTTTTGGTATTCAGCTTCTTATTAAACTTTACATCTGTGCTGTTTTTCTTTAAAATCTCTTCCAAGGGTTTATAAAATGGTTCAAAATAAGACATCTCTACTTCCTTAAATAATTGACTTTCTTCCACACTTCTACTTGCTACTGGTCTCCAGGTATGAAAATACTCCTAAAATAAAAGATTCAGGGGAAAAAAGGAGAAAAAAAAGGGAAAAAAAAAAAAAAAAAGGAAGACCCACACATTGATTTTGCCAGCTTTGAAGTTTCTTGTGCCAAATGTTTTCACAGTCTATGACAGAGGTTAACAAAACTATCCAGTATTACATGCTTTATAACGCAACCCAAAATAATCTTTTCTGATAACCTTACTCAAGGTCATTTAAGCTATTGTTCTATCCTAAACTACTGTTCTATCTTTTTCCAAAATTTAAAAGTAGTTTGGAAAAGTCTACCCTATTTTTTCTTTCTAAGGAGGTTTTGCAAAGATTATTCTCATAAAGCTTGGAAAACTACAAACTTCCCCATGAGACTGAATTCTATCATTTTGTTCATCCTTTTGTTCATAAATGTAGCTTTGCAACTCTTTCTTTAATTCTCATATAACCACAGACAGGTTTGGATAGGAAAAAACCTTCAAGACCATCTAGTCTCAACCTCCCTGCCGTGGACAGGGACACCCTCCACCAGAGCAGCCTGCTCAAAGGGCCCACATCTCAAGCCTGTCCAGGTCCCTCTGGATGGCATCCCTCCCTTCCCGTGCATTGATGGCAGCTTGGTGTTGTCAGCAAACCTGCTGAAAGTGCACTCACTCCCACTGCCAATGCCACTGACAAAGATGTTAAACACAGCTGGACCCAAAACCCACCTCTGAGGGCACCACACATCACTGGCCTCCATTTGGACACTGAACAGTTGACTGCAAGTCTTTAAATGTGAGCATCCTGCCAATTCCTTGTCCACCGAGTAGTCTATTATCTGGCTCAGTCTTTCCTTTTTGATGCCTCCCTTGCAGACTTGCAGTGTATTTTCACTCCAAACTTCTGGGCATATGTTGACAATAGTTTTTAAATGGTCACAATCTGAGAGGAACTATTCTGAAATGCAATTCAGTTGATTGTTAATAGTAGTCATCAGAATACTTTGTAATTATTCCTGTGAGAATACTTTTATAGATTACATGAAAGGATGATTGCAGAGGAAAATAATGGCTGTCTTGAGCGCTTGTTATTTATCTGGAAAGCATTTTTTAATGAAGGAAAAGTTTCTGGCATACATTATGTAAATGTTGCATTGTTTCAAGTCCTTGTTCTTAGCTTCTCTTCTATCCAATTTTCTAAAATACTTGTCTTTGTTTTTGAGTGCCACTACATCTAGAAATGCAGAACTATAGCAATTTGTGACAACTAGCTCTACTGGAGAAAGCATGACCATGTGATCTGGGAACTTGTCATACACATACTATTTGTCTTGTTTCTTGCCATAAATTAAATATAAATGAATTTCTTTAATGTTTCAACCTGGCATATTGCCATGGTTTTACCCCAGCCAGCAACCAAGTACCATGCAGCTGCTTGCTCTCTCCCCAACCACCAGGATCAGGGAGAGAATTGGAAGAGTAAAAGGTAGAAAATTAATGAGATAAAGATAGTTTAGTAGGAAAAGCAAAAGCTATGCACAGCATCAAAGAAAAACAAGGAATTAATTCACTGCTTCCCATGGGCAGGCAGGTGCTCAGCCCCCTCAGGACAGCAGGGTCTCATCCCATGTAATGCTTACTTGGGAAGACAAACACCATCATTCTAAATATCTACCCCCGCCACCTCCACCCTTCTTTCCCCCAGCTTATATACTGGGAATGATGTTGTATGGTATGGAATATGCTTTTGGTCACTTGTCCATCTGTGTCTTCTTGCAATCTCCCATGCACACCCAACTTCCTTTCCAGCCTGGGAGTATGAAAAGCAGAAAAGGCCTTGGCTCTGTTAAACCCTGCTCAGCAATAATAAAAACATCTTTTTATTATTAACCCTCTGTTCAGCAAAAATCCAAAACACAGCCCTATACCAGCCACTGTGAAGAAAGTTAACTCTACCCCAGCTAAAACCAGCACACATATGAACACATATTTCCACACAACGCCGTAGCACTGATGTGACTGTTGGGTGGCAAAATGAGTCAGTGAGCTAGTACAGAAAGTTTTCAAATATTTTTTACTTACTCAACCTAAGGCTAAAAAATTACAATATATATTGCCCATTTTGTTCTTGCAGCACAACCTAATAATACTTTTTTTTCCCCAGAAAGGCTCTGGAATAATGTCATAATCCTAAAAGGACTCCATAGTACTTCATCTCTATTATTGTCTGACTAAGGAGTGCCATGCATATTAAGCCAGTAGGGAGTTCCCTGCAATATTCTTTGTTATTTTTCTATCTAGTTTCCTCTGGCTTAAAGGAAGTTAATCCATGACTTTCTCCTTCTGAACAGAGGTATGTCTATTTCTGTCAAAATTTACCAGCTCTTCCTTACATAACTGATTGTATTCAAATACTGGGATCTACTAAAATTAAAAATTATAAGGGAAATATGTTATTTCTCCTGATACAAAAGAATTGGCTTATAGTCACCATTTCTACCCTGGAACATTTTATTAATGAACAAATCAGGTTTGCTGCTGCCAGTAAAGAACTCAGCCTTCCTGAGGGCTAAATACACTGCTCAGCAGAGCCTTACTTATCCTTAAAACATGGGGATTTTCCAGCTACACGTAAATCTCCTTCCTTTTCTCCTTTGCTCACTCTAAACTGAACAAACAATAAAATCATAGGGAGGTTTGAGTTGGAAGGAACCCAAAGCCAGATCTGTGTGTCTGTGTGTACGTGCCTGAATGTGGGGAGGATGGGGAAGGGAGTCAACAATGCCTGTCCTTAGGAAAATGTGACCCTGCTCTGGTCTAGTGCAATTCCTCTGACTCCTGCAAGAGTCCAGCTAAACACTAATACCTCCTGCAGCCTTGGACAAATGGTATCCCTGTGTCCTAGTTTCACCCAAGGACTGTGTTAGTTTTTTGCAGGGCCCATGAGAGAGTGGAGCCTGGAGCTGTGTGGGCATGGCCAAGATATCTCACTGTTCCATTCCATCTGCTGTCATGGCCAGGGAGCAGGGCAAGGAGGTTCCCTCTCACTTCCCAGAAGGGAGGCACAAGTGGTGGTGGGGTAATGATGGGCCTGACTGGAGGGTCTGTCCCCCACCCTCTATCATAAACAGGGATCACTCCCTGACAAGCCTGATGAAGAACAGACCTTCCCCTACCTCCAAACAAAGACTGAATTCCCATCAGAAAGGAGAAAAACTCTTATTTAAATGAGTGAACTATGCCCACACTCTTTTTTCCACAGTGGGAGGGAAAGTGTGTTCAAGCTCCTCAAAGTGTGGCACTCACTGTTCTATTCTAACTTGTTTTATGAGCTTTCCAAAGATGTGCATAGCTGGGTGACAGAATTTTTTGATGGCATTTATGCACACAGAGTAATAAAGTCTATGCCTAATTGCAAGAAATTGCTGGAAGACCTTGAGACCAAGTACCTGAGGAGTAGGAAAAAAACCGCAAATAAAACCAAACTCACAATAATGTAGAAAGGACAGATTAATTCCCTGGATTTAACAAATAAAATTATGTAATCAGAGCAGACCATTACTCTGTGGAGGATTAATCTAAATCTTTATTTAAATATAGTATGAATAATCCAGTTCAATTGAACTGTTATCATCTGAGTCCATGGATAATTATCCTCTGAAGTTTTTTGTACTTCCTTCCTGGATATGTCTGCTTTCAGCTCCAGGTCATCAGATATTTTTCCCCCTTGTTTGCCTGTGTTGCCAAATATTTCTTTTCCACTTAGTTAAACGAGCAGTTACTAAGTGACTGCTTTGTAAGCCCTTGCTTAGGGGATGACAAGACCCGAGCCCATTAGCCGTGGGGCTCCTGCCTCCTCCTGACACCACTTAGGGCACCTCGTGGACCCCTGCAATGGCCCCTTTGCCTGGCCACAGGAAACCCAGTCACTCAAGTAGCAGCAGAGCAAAGAGCCACCTGAGCAGAGGCAGGGAGGAGAAGCAGGAGGAAGTGCAGCTGCAAAGAGGCATTGTCTGGTGCAGACACCCATGTTGCATTTTCCCCCTCAGACACACTGTTCCCCTGTACTCATTCTGCTTTCTTCTCCTGCTGGAGGCCCAGGCAGGACTCTAGAGAGATCATGGTACCCTGTTTCTTCTCTTTCCTCCTTCAGGCACTTGGGGATTTCTGACACTTTCCAGTAGGTTGTCAATGGCCCAAGCATAAGGAAACACATTCAGCACCAGCATGTTCCCTGTATAATGGTCTGACAGACAGCTGTAAGCTCTCCAGCAGCAGTGGGAAAAAGAGTTCCTCTCCTCAATATCTGCATGAAACTTTCCTCAAAATACAGTTTCCAATTAATGGACCTTTGGTCAGTCTTTTACAGAAACTTCTGGGACTTTTTCTTATTGTTCCCATGCACATTTTTTTTTCTGAAGTTTGGCATTTTATTTGGGTTCACTTTGTTGAAGTAATTCCTTGGCACCAGGAAGAGGGCAATAACCAAGAAAAGTCTTTCAAACAGACAGAAAAACTTGACAGATTCTGAGAAATAGAATTAAAGCTGCTTTTAACATTTGCAATTTTATTTTCTATTTCTTATTGCAATTTTTCCAAATTGTTAATAGCTGAACCCATGGATCTGATAATAGTACATACATCCTGGAATGAAAAGAAAATCACAAAGCAGAAGTCTGGTCATGAATCACTTGTTTAATATCTATGACATTTCCTTAATATCAGTTTAATGTTTTGACAAGTCTAAAATAAACACATTAATGAATAAGGAGAACAACTGTGGGACCAAGATCATTCTGAATTGCCAACATGTCATGTACCTCATGATGGTTGTGATTTTCTTCCAATTTGTATACAATCTGTAATATGAGGCATGATAATTCATTCCCTTTCTGAATTACAGCCTGAAAATCAGCCTGTAACAAAATCTATATTTATCAATGCTAAATCATTTTTTCTCTTGGGTCAAAACCAGTTTTCCCAACAGTTCTGTGCCTAAAATCTCAAAATAAGGAGACATAAATATAAAATAATAAATTTGCCTTCAAACTCACAGAAACTTTTTTAAAGCAAGGTTTTCTTTTTCATTTTGAGTCAGATATTTAATCAGTCTCAAAAAGTGAGGACTGAAATCAAACATCAGTTCTGTACATTACACTTTGAGAAGCTGAAGATCCAAATCCAGCTTGGCATCCCATGTCTGTTTCAGGGCCCTTATCGGTGACTTTCAGATGTATTAAAATGCTGGCCTTGGTTGATCTTGGCAGTGAAGCAGCAGTTAAATACTTAGTCATTATGAAATGAATGTGATGAGGAATTGTAATCCAAGCAAATCATACAACGGAAATAAACAGAAGAGAAAATAAAAAAGGTGAAAGATACAAGGAGTTTGTTTAATGATAATGGCTGTGAATTGCTGATGTCCATCCAAAAGAGCTACAGCAGTGTTGCAGAGTAGTTGGCAAGCCAGCAGAGAAAGATAAAAATAAATGAGACTTAAAATAGATAAATATAAAGTAGCATATTTATCGGGAAAAAAATAATTGGCAGAGGTAGAAAACTGGAAATTACTGTTTAGAAAAGCATAATGCAGAAAACCAAGCCCAGAGCTATAATAAATATATTAAAAAGAAGCTCACAGTGGATTGTCATTGCAGTGTAAATAAGTGCCAATCTGTGCTGCAAATAATTGAAAAGGATCCCTCCTAAAACAAAAGAGGTAATCATAATTCTGCTCAGTCCTCTCTGACTGGAAGCTACTTGTAATAGTTTCATTTTATATCTATTATACCCTTGAGTGAATCATATCAACTAGTAGAAGTATTGCTGTCATTAAAAGGACAGACTAGTGTCATATCTATGTATATATTTATGCATTTATATACTCAATAAGTTGGCAGAAGAAAAGGGCAGTGGTACAATTGCAAGCACTTCTTTGGCAACATGGACAGGTGCCTGTGACAGACTCATTTTGAGGGACAGTGATATATCTTTGCTGCAAAAATCCCGTCAGAACCACTGTACTAAATCCTGGTTTAACATAAAAACCTGTAGCAGACAGTCAAGGAACTAGTGATGTTTAGGCTTTCTATCCAATAGTTCTGCTTCACTGTCCTGATAAACTGAGTTGAGCCAGTCAGGAGAACATTTTGCTATTCAGTTTCCCAGGTGTAATTAGAAGGCAGACAGTAAGCTCCTGAGATTTCATGTATTCCCTGTGGTATCTAAGACTGGGATGACACACTGCATAATCATGATGAGCAATCCTGTCAAAAGTGTTTGTGAGACACATTCCAAAGACAAGTATCCTAAGGTCAAAATATTATTTGACCTTGAATGAAAGGTCACTGTGAGTACAGAGATTCACAGGTGAGAACTCAAGGTCTCTTCTCTTTGCTTTTCCTATACTATACAGTCTGATACAAAATGTGATCAGGAGGTTGCTTCCCAGGGAATGTCCTTGCTCTGAGGATGCCATCCTCAATATTGACTTCTTCTGGGTGGGAATCCATGGAAGCCCTCTTCTAAGTGCCAATTAATGCAAAACCAGCACACTGGGGTCCTGTATGCACAGCTGTTCCTTGCTGGTGCTTTGTTTGAAAGAAAGAGGAACGCTGTGACTAGAGAAGGGAGTGAGGATGAGTGCAAACTCTTCTTTCCTTTACCTTTGTAAGCAAAATCCTTATGGAGGCAGCCCCACCTTGAAGACATGGGCATGAGGAGAAGAGAGTGGGAGAGGTGCAGTGCATAGTGAAGCTTCATCAAGTGGTATGGCACAGGTATGGGAATAGCAATACTGCCAGCAGTGTGAGATACATAAATCCCCACTATCATTTAATGCATTTATAACTATCAGTGCAGAGGCCCATTCAAAAATCAATACTGAAACCACACCAATTTACTTTTATATAAAAGCTTTGACAATATATATCAACAAACATAACTAGACCCACTATTCACCACTGAACCTGGAGTATATAAAGCCATGACAGCCCAGGTTTAATTCACCAGGTCCTGGTTTCTTTTCTTCTCTAGTCTCAAGTGTTTACACACGATGATTCAGTTCATGCCACCACTAACTCTCTCATCTCAGATTAGACCATAAGCTATCTGCAACTGTTACAGCAAATACCCGATGCTTTCTCCCCTCTATAAGAAATTACAGTGGAATCTCATGTGAAGACCTTTCCAAAAGCAACGTTTGGGTAGCTACACCAAACACTCTGAAACTGGAATTTTTTGGAGAAAGACATCTTGAAAAAAACTCAGCCCACTGTAAAAAGTCATCTAAGAAACTATATGCCTATATTCATCCCATTGATCCAGTCAGTGTCTGTAGATTAAAAAAAAAAAAACATTGCATGGAGGGTAAATGAAATCTGCACCTTAACAAAGATGAGGCATGAAATATAAGAAACTGGAATTTTCTCCATTGGTGTTAATATTGATACACAGAAAGACTCTGTAACTCTTAAGAAATGAGTGTTATAAGGTGGGTATGCATTTATTCAGCGCTGAGGTGCACAGGGATAATTCCTCCCAAAGCACACACACCGAAACTCCAAACTACTTTCTGACCCC
>VZTT01070277.1:69794-97555 GCA_013400855.1 Buphagus erythrorhynchus
TACTTATTCATGCCAAGCTAATTTCTATAAAAACTACTTGTTTCTTATTACTTAAATTTTAGTAATTTTTAAATTCTTATTGAAAAATGAGTCCAAGGAATAAGCTCAGGAACAAAGTGATGTTCCTGAAGCAAGCTACCATGAATAAGTAGCAAATAATGCTACACCATATTCTGCACATTTGTGTTTGCTGACTTACTGTGTGAGTAATAACCTGCTGAGAATTAGAAACATCTGTGACTCTTAAGACAGAAATATGAGTTCTCTTGTGTCATACTGAGCAAAAAGGAGGAGGGCAGAAATTTTATTTATTTTAATTTAGACTGGTTTATGTTGTTATAGCCTATTTCCATTTTCTCTTGCATGTTTTGGAAGAAAAGAGAAAATTTAACAGCTCAACCAAAGATGAAATGTTAACTCCTTTTTCCTTCAGTGTTCCTTCATTTCTTCCTTGCCCTAGCCTTATGTACACTTTCATTGGAAAAATATTGCTACTGACCTTCTGGACTTCTCCTATTTAAGAAAAAGGAAATTGCAGGTCAGTATGATTGTTTGAGAGTATCTCATATGCCAAAATCTCACCTAGTCCTGTGAGCTTGCAAACAGTCAAAAGTTGCATTTAGAAAGCCAAGAATTCACTTCTGCATAGCATATGAAAAGTGGCTTCACATTCTCAGAGTTTTTTGCAGAAGTGGTGCTACCCCTGCCTGTCCCATGGCAGTGGCTCAGCCAACAGCAGTCATGGGTGAGCTTTCCCCCACACATGAATGTCAAGTACAGTGGCAAATAATCTCCATCTGACCAAGTAACTGTCTCATCATTCTAAATCTATAGTCAATGGACTCTCTCCAAAAACATTCACCTGAGTCATAAGAAAGACTCAGAGATCAGATTGTGGATCTGTGTGGCTGTGGCTGAGCTGGAAGAGTTTCACTTTGTGCTCTATAAAACCTTTTCCAGTCCTACCACATGGAAATACTTCAAGGAATAAGAAGATGCCCAAGTTTGGAAGGTACCTAGATCTGGAGATCATCTAGTCCCATGCCCTGCCCAAGCAAATGCAATAGTTGTTCCCCAGTCCCTACCACAGAAGGGGTAAATCTTTGCTTGGTGCATTGAAACATTGCATGGCAACAGGGACAGAAAAAGTAAGTAAAAATGTAAAAACCCAACTGAAATTTTGTAAATATGTAAAGTTTTAAATTGAGGATATGGAACAAAACTTTCAAAGAGAGAGGTAGCTGTCTTCATCTTTTAAAGTATCGTTCAAAGGCCTGATGAAACTTTTGTTTAGCTAAATACCAGTTCTACAATTTGGAGGGAAATCATGGATTCACAGAATGGGTAGGGCTGGAAGGGACCACAGTGGGTTATCTGGTTCAACCTCCCTGCTCAAGCAGGGTCATCCTAAACTGCTTTTAATGCAGCCCAGACACAGCTGGCATTCTGGGCTGTGAGTGCAGTGACAGATCACGTTGATCTTCTCATTAAGAAACACCCCAAGACTTTCTCCTCAGGGATGCTCTCAATCCATCCTCTGCCCAGCCTATACTTGTGCTTGGGATTGTCCTCAGCCACATGCAGGACCTTGCACTTGGCCTTGTTGAACTTCAGGAGGTTTGCACTGGCCCTCTCTCAAGACTCTCAAGTGTAGTGCCTGTGTCATTCAGAACTCACACCCAGTGATCTAATGATGCCCTGTGGCTTTGGCTATTTATAACTGACACTGAGCTCTTGCTGATTTGGAGTCATTAATATTGTCAATGCTCCAGAACTTCCCTAAACTACAAAGACCATCACTCACACCTTCTCCTATTCTTCCTTGCCTTTATGAGAAAAAAAAAAAAAAGATAAAATTGTTCTTCACATGTCTGAAAGAAAAGAATAATTCAGTGGGGAAAGGAAATAGTGAGTAAGAACATCCATACATTGCTAAGTTCTCTCTTGATTGATTCAGAGATAAAAATCTGATTTTATATCCATTGGAATGTCAGACACCAGATAAAAGAGAAGGTTTCAGCATTTTCATCATGCATGTATAATATAAGATGTGTTANAATGAAATTATTAGGGCAAAATGAAAAAGAAAAACTATTTCAGTTTTTTTTTTCCTTCGAGATTTGTTCTAAATTTTCTTCTGAGTTATGCTGTGGCTAATATTGATTAATTCCTACCAGTTATTTTGCTTCTGTTTTAAGGCACTGACATGAAAGCAAATGCAAAATTTGTATATTCAGAACATAACACATGCACCTATACAAAACTGGTCCACAGTGAGTTAGTTGCTAATGTTCATATTACATTTCTTATATGCTTCTTGAACTTTAAAATTCTTTTGTTGTTTGTGAGAGATATGGTCTACCCTATCCTGGCATAACATCAAATATGTAAAAATTCACTAACAGAAATTGTCTTTTGCAAAATGCAGTAAGATTAGCAGTCTGTTGTTTTCATATTCATAAAAAAAAAAAAAAAACAAACCAAAAACAAAAACAAAAATCCCCAGGTTTTATTTAGCAGGGAGAAAAATTAAAGTAGTTGAAGTTGTTGTGCTTCATTTTACTGTAGTGGAGTGAAATCTGAACTATTTAGTAGAGTTTTCTAGAGTGGACCACTTGAAAGAAACTGCTGTCTCTGNTTTAAATGGGACATGCTGATTGCATACAGTGATGGTGAAACATTAAATCTTGGTTATATGGTCAATTAATGTCTTCATGACATCTGGTCAGTGATAAAAATCTAAGCTGATAGCAGCCTAATCTTTTGACAGATGCTGAAAGAACACAAGCTTCCAGGAAAGCCCCTCTTGACATTTAAGAAAAAATAACAGGTATACTACCAAGTACAGTTTGAATTCTATGGACAGTTCATTTAGTCCAAAAAAGGGTTTGAACAGAGAGCTCCCCAAAATGGTGATGATAATGGCAGGAGCCTTCAGAGATTAACTGTTTAAAATAATTAATGCATGCTATGATTGAGAGTATGACTTAACAGAAAATCAAGGGCTTGATAAAACCAGTGGTAACAACAGACTCTGCATTTTTTCCTATTCCTTATTGTTGTTGTTGCTGTTGTTGTTATTTTTAATAGGTTTTCCAATGAGGACTAGGCATCCAAATGTGAAAGGCTGTTCCCAGAAGAGGATTTGCCTGTCTGAGGCACAGAGCACTGAGGTTTCCAGGAGGAGCAGGCTCTTGTCTGCTGCCTGGCAGGCAGTGTGGTGGGAACCAAGCAAACTCTGCCAAGCTGAAATTCATGCAATTCTTCTCATTCCCAGTGCTACCCAACACTGAACAGAAGGAAAGGAAGTCTGTTTTATTTCCCAACTGCTACTGCACTGCCACTGGAGTCCCCAGCTCAGCAGCACTTGGGCGATTAAGCTGAGCACAAACTCCTGAGAAGAACAAGTCTTTCCTGCAGTTTACAAGTCTTTCCAAAATGTTGACACTTCAAGTGTCAACAAATTCAAAACCCCCAAGAATAGTGCTTTGGCCCCACAAAATTTTTCACTTCCCCTTGTTCTTGATCAAGCCACTGAAGTTGCCAGTCAAACGAAGCTCAAGGCAGTTTTGCAATGCAGATCCTTAGTGATGGAAATTAATGTCTTCTTGGGAAAAACCATCAGTCTGAAAAGTTGATTGCAATATTTACTCTTTCACGAACAAAACAGATGCTGTAAGCTAGGTAAAATTGTCCCTTAATTGTTTAATTTAAATCAGCCATACAGGGATGTATAAAGGAGGCATCTGTTCTTTACCTTCTAATAGTCTTAGAAGGTGCTAACTGTCATGTGAATAGGTAGAAGTGGTTCATTACAAATATCTGCAGCATAACCTAATTTTAAATGGGTAACAAAGGAATTCTGTATTTTCCAAATATGAATATAACAGCAATATATGTTGTCTTTCACAGCTGGAAATACCTCAGAGGGATACATTGGTGTTCTGATGCACTGAGTGGTCTGAAGGATTTTTTTTCCTGTTCTGTTTAAAACATTGAACACAACCTTAAATAGTATTTCAGCAATTTCTGGGGCTAAATTATCAGAGATAAAAGCCTCTTCCCATAATACAACATTTTTTAATGGGAAAATCAGGCAAAACACCCTCTGAACACAGAATGTATTTTTTTCTAATTGAGGAATCAGAGTTTGCAGTCTTTCTCTCTGTCTTAACATTTCAGCTTTCTTTGCCTCTTAATAGCTGTTATATGCTTCTACTACAGCTTAAAGAAGCAATGTATGTTCCCTCTCCTTCCTCCAGTATGAATGTCTTGTGCCAAAACACAGAACCAAATAGAAAGCTTCCTCAGTATACATTAAGAGAGACAAAACAGTAAATCCACTCAATTCACTTGTCCTGTGAAATGCCCAGAGATGCACAATTCCCTTGTGACCTGCCTCCCCCTGTGGCAGGGCTGTTTGAGGGAGGTGCCAGAGGTATGGTATTGACAGCACCACAAACCTTGTGATAGTAAACATCTGTGTTGTCTCAAAAGGCTGATTCAAAGCATAATGTGCCACACAGTTAATGACAGAAACTTTGTGAGACAAAATGTGCAGTGAGAACCGATTGCCATGGCTGGCATATTCTCAGGATGTTGGGGCACTCAATTGGATCTTGGAGTAGAATAGTATGATTTTGCTGTTTTGACACTGTGTTGCTTGAAGGTAGTAAAAATATATGAGTGATGTCACTGGCATGAGACCTACCTGCCACCCCTTCTTTTTGCCAACAATATATTTTTTTTGTTTCCTCTAAGCAAGAGATAATTGAAATATTTCTATAATTATGTAATATTTTAAAACCTTCCTTGTATATAGAAGAAGACTGCACAAGGTGTTGTAGATGGTTTGAGGATCTTAACAAGGCTCAGGTGATCCTAAATTTCCAACTGATATTTTTATTTTGTTGAAATCTATGTTATGCCTTCCCCCTCTGTGTTTCCTGGCTGAATGATTAAGGTCAGCCACTTTTCAGCCCCAAAGGCCCAAAACAATATTTTTGCTATTGTGCAGTTATATCAGGTTTGCTGTTTTTTTTGTTTTGTTTTTTTTTTTACATTTACTTTGTGGTTTTGATTCAGTTGCACTATTAACACTCCCCCTGCCACAGCAGACTAGACATCCTAAGTAAGTCTATGCACAAAACCTATCTTTTCTGTCTAGGAGATAACAAAATAGTAAAGACATCCTTTCTGTCAGTTTCTTTTCAGAACAGATTTCTCTGAGCAGGTGTTGATTGTGAGTTTTAATCCAGATTCAGAAGTCTCAGTGACATACTGCTTTCTAAAAGGTAATGTGAAGCATTTTCTCATAAGGACTGTCAGATTCTCCCTTTAAGGAATCTCATGTTTCGCAACTGAAATTAACAGATCCATTGGGGAAAAACATAGACTTCATTGGTTTTGCTGAGATTTCTTCACTTTTACTCCTCAGTCCTATGAAAAGGTAGTGTAACCATATGATCCTTGCCTTGGATGGTCACACTATTGTATACCTGCCTTACAAAGTCTTTCTCAGTTTTGACAAGTACTTACAGAAAACACTACAGCAATTTTGAGAACCAGCTAGTTGGACTTTTTAAGTGTTCTTTAAAACGTGTGAGATGTCTAAGCAGGGAGGCAATCACTAGAAGACAAACGCAGGTAACCCAGAAAAGCATATGCCATTTTGCCTTTCTAATTTTTAGTTAAATTGCAAAAATATTGTTGCTAAATTAAGATGTGTTTTAAGTTTGTTTTTTTCCCTAAGAGTATTTTTTAGGAAGCCTCACAAAAATATGTATCTTTTAAGGATATGAAACAGAAAAACCAGGACTATGAAGGCAAAAACCCAAGTGAGGCAGTTTAAAATTCACCAGTACTCAGTGTGACAATCTCCAGCATATTACTCACACTTCAAGGTTATTGTCTTAGCATGAAACAGCTTATAGGGAAAAAAAAGAAAAAGGCATGTACATGAACTTTTAGTAAAGTTAATGTGATGTTCTGTTGGACTGGTAGTTAAATGGACTGGTGCCTGTCGATTGTGCAAATAAAACCAATCTCCTTGCAAGCAGTCCATATGTCATTAGCGTTGTAAGTGCTACAAGAAAATAATTAGCTTCTAATGTACTCTATAGCTAAATTACTGGAGCAGAAATGATCAATAAAACAGTCAATAGCAAATCCTTTTGTCCTATTTTATTAAAGCTGTTAGAATTCATGTACTTTCCAATCTGGTTTATCGGCACATCACCATGAGACATTGCATGTCACACTACAAGTTTCATCACAGTGACACTGATCACACAGCTATGCAATATAGTTGATAGAGGCCAGCTGTCAAAATAATAGGGAAATCAGTAATTCTTACATATGTAAAATTTACTCACAGAATGTTATGAGGTGCTTAGCTAACAGATCTAATCAGACAGAAGTCACAAGGGGGAAATGAGGGAGTTTAAAACCAGGTACCAGAGGTCTTATCATACATGACAGAATATTCACAGAATCACAGAATGGTTTGGGTTGGAAGGCAACTTAAAGATTAGCTAATTCCAACCCACCTATCATTGGAGGGCCACTTTCCACTAAATCAGGTTGCTCAAAGCCCCATCCAACCTGACCTTGAGCACTTCCAGAGATGGGGCACCCATAACTTCTCTGGGCAAACTGTTCCAGTGCCTTACCACTGTCACAATAAAGAATTTCTCCCTAATATATAATCTAAACCTAGCCTTTTCTATTTGGAAGCCATTCCCCCTTGTTTTACCATTATCTGTCTTTGCCATAATCCTTCTCCAGATTTCTTGCAGCCTCCCTTTTTTGTATTGGAAGGTGTTATAAGGTCTCTCCGGAACCTTCTCTTCTCCAGGCTGAAGAGGAGAGATGTTTCAGCCCTATGATTATTTTTGTGTCCCTCCTCTGGACTGACTTTAACTCACTATCTTGGAGTCTCCAGAGCTGGACACAGTACTGCAGGTGGCATCTCACAAGAGCAGAGCAGAGGGGCAGGACCACCTCCCTTGCCTTGCTGGCCTCTCAGCCTTTCACGCAGCCCAGGACACAGGCTGGGCTGTGAGTGCACATTTCTGATTCATGTTGAGCTTCTTGTCCACCAGCAAGCCCAAGGCCTTCTTTTAGGGCTGTTCTCACTCCACTCTCTGCCCAGGATGATTTGCACTTGCAACTGCATGTGCAGGACCTTGCACTTGCTCTCATTAAACCTCATGAGGTTTGCACAGGCTCACCTCTCAAACTATTCAAGTCCATCTGGAGGGTGTCCCACCAATCCAGCGTGTCTGAAGGTCACTGTGGCTGTGGTTGCACTCAGTTCCATTATCCATGTTACCAACAAAGATGTCCAAGAGCAGCGTACTCAATACCAAGCCCTGAGGAACATCACTGGTCAGCACTGTCCACGTGGACATCTAGCCATTGACAGCAGCTCTTTGAGGCTGACCATCCATTCAATTCCTTACCCACAGAGTGCTTCATCTATCAAAAATGTTTCTCTTCAGTTTAGAGACAAGAACGTTATGCTGGACACTGTCAAATGCTTTGCACAAGTCCAGGCAGATGACACCAGTTGGTCTTCACTTGTCCACCAACATTTTAACTCTGTCATAGGCCACCAAATTTATCAGGCACCATTTGTGTGTAATGAAGCCATGTTGGCTGTCACAAATCACCACCTTATTTTCTGTTTTCCTCAGCACAGAACTCTGCTGAGGATCTGCTCCATGATCTTGCCAGGCACCAATGTGAAACTGACTGGCCTGTAGTTTCCCAGGTCTTCCTTCCTTCCCTTTTAAAAAAATGGGGGTTATGTTTCCCTGTTAACCAGTCATGGGGACTTCACTAGACTGCCATGACTTATCAAATATGATGGATACTTAGTCACTTCCTCAGTCGGTTCCCTCAGGACCCACAGACACATTTCATCATGTCCCATGAACCTGTGAAATTTCCAGTTCCTTAGATGGTCTCAGACCAGACCTTCTCCTACAGCAGGGGGTTCTTCATTCTCTCAGTCCCTTCCTTTGCCCTCGGCAACTCAGGTGACTGGAACACTTGCTAGAGAAGACCAAAGCAAAAAAGTCATTGATTACCTAAGTTTTCTCCACACCCCAGGGAGTCAGGTCCCCCATTTCCTTCCAGGAAGGGCCAACATTTTGCCTAATTCTCTTATTACCAGTGTAAATACAGAAGCCTTTCTTGTTGCCACTGAAATTCCTGGCCAGATTTAATTTTTTCAGAACTTTAGCTTTCTTAACCTGCTTCCTGGATGCTTGGACAATATCTCTGTTTCTCATAGGATACCTGTCCTTGCTTCCACCCCATGTAGGCTTCCTTTTTGTGTTTGAGTTTGTCCAGGAGCTCCTTATTCATCCATGCAAACCAGTTTTTGTCTGACTACCTCTTTGTTGGGATGCATCGCTCCTGATCTTGGAGGAGGTGATCCTTGAATATTAGCCAGGTTTCTTGGGCCTCTCTTCTCTCCAGAGCTCCATCCCACAGCACTTTACCAAACAGCTTTCTGAGGAGACCAAAGTCTGCTCTTCTGAAGTCCAGGTTAGTGAGCTTGTTGTGCACCATCCTGGCTTCCCTAAGGATCTTGAACTCCACCATTTCATGGTCACTACAGCCTAGGCTGCCCTTGAAGTTGACATTCCACACCACTGCCTCCTTGTTGGTAAGAACAAGTTCCAGCATAGCACAGACGTGCTCTTCTCATTGTCTCCTCTATCACTTAGAGAAGGAAGTTATCAGCAACACAGCTCATGAGACTTCTGCACTGCTTATACCCTGTTGTGTTGTCCATCCTACAGATACTGGGGTCATTGAAGTCCCCCACATGGATCAGAACTTGTGAACATGAGGCTGCTCACATCTGTCTGTAGAGGCCTCATCTGCTCTGTCTTCTTTTGTTTGGTGGCCTGTAGCAGAGCCCCAGTACAAATGTCACCCGTCCCTGCCCTCTCTTTAATCTTGACCCATAAGGTTTTGGTCTGCTCCCCATCAGTCTGCAGGAAGAGCCCCATGCACTCCAGCTGGTCACTGACATAGAGGGTGACACCCTCTTCTCATTTCCCCCATCTGTCCTTCCTAAAGAGCCTACATCCTTCCACTCCAACTCTGCAGCCATAGGAGCCATCCCACCATGTCTCCATGATACCAATAAGATCACAGCCCTGCAGGCATGCATGTCTATAACTCCTCTTGTTTATTCCTCATATTGTTTATTCCCCATGCCATTTGCGTAGGGGCATTGAAATTGGGATCCTGATGAATCTGACTTGGTGGCTGGAGCAGCTGGAATTCCTTCGTGCTGCAAAGGAATGATGTATCTGAGGATTATTATGAGCCATGAAGGCTCTGCAGTCAGCAATCCTGTGGCATCCAGAATTACTGCAGTCACATTTTATCCTTGTTGGCGCTGTGGAGGTCAGATATGCTGCTGACCCTTTTTTATGTGTTTAACAGCTCCACTGTTCATGGTTTTCATCCAACAGAATCACATTGATTGGAATTGGAGGAAATAAGATTGCACACAGAAGTCTGCACATAGCCTCTATTTATATAAATTTGCATTTACATTATATTTGCATCTGGGGAGAGCCCACATACTATATTTTTCACAGTGCAGCTGCAATGTCTTTGGAGCCTGGGTGCAGTGGTTGAACATATGTTATTCAGTGCCAGACTAGTTCAGCTCTTTTAAAATCATCAGGAACTGAGTAGTAGATTAATTAAATACTGGAGTGTTTATTTGTAACTCTAGCACTTCCTCTTCTTCTTGTTGAGCCATCATTTTATATTAGGATTGAAATCCTAATTTTAGCTGCATTTACAGGCAAAGCATTAATTTGAGAAAACAGATTTTAAAACTCTAAATATGACTGGCCAAAAGGGTGTCAGAATACTTAGATAAAAGGAGCAGATGATAAACCACGTGAGTGTATGATGAGTATTTCAAGAGAGAGAAGAGACTGTTAGGTCAGGACATAACAAGGTACCACTTCTTGGAGACAGAAAGAGAGAACCAGTAGCTGAAATATAACCAATAGTAACACAAAAAAAGGCAGTATGTGAAAGCAAGCTGAACACACATTTAAAACATGTGCTGAATGATTCTACCAAACTTAAAGATGAGAGAAGTAGGTCTGTGAAAATAATTGTTTTGTGGAAATGAGTGTTAGGAGCCTTCAGGCAGTCACAACAGGGAGCTGCTGCAACTTTTACCCTACCTTTAATCATCAGAAGATTTAATCTGAATGTCCATGAAAACCTAGGTCAGAAAATCTCTTAGTCTTAGGTCTGTGTTTTCACCAAAAAAACATGCCGGTGTCATTCTTGGTATCACTGGAAATAATCGAGAAGAAGATGTACTATTAGGGAACAAGAATTTCAATAGATAATCCCAAAGATTCTTCACTCAGATAGAACTAGGCAAAAAGAGATTTCCATCACATACTTTCCAGATTACTAATTTTTTGCAAGCAGGAGCAACCAATTGGAGAAACATTCTGTTTCTTGTCTCTGATGAATAAAATTAATTGACAAAATCTAATAAAAATGTAATATTGTCTGGGAAATATCTTCAAATTGTGCCATGTCTTTACCAAGGGCTTTCTGAAGGTGATTATCTATAGGGAAGCAACAGTCTTTCTTTAATTCAGTAAAGGCTCTTGATTTTTGTTAATTTCAAATGAACATTATTCATTCCAGTTTGTGTCAACTCTTAAACATAAAAAAGCACCATATTCTCAATTGCAAGCCAGTCTGAGAAACACAGGGCTGTTTACCATATTAGACTCACTGGAAACAAATTCAGAGGTTGACAAAATGCTAATAGACCAAAGGCTGGTGTAAAGGTAGAATAGCTTGCAATTCGGGAATTATTTGAACATATTAATATATCATTGTAGCTACTTATCTGCATCTTCATATATTGGTATTATGGACACCTGCTAATCACCCATTACTGATGCACATTGCCTGGCAGGATGCACCTCCTGAGATCCTCTGCTGGTATTATACTTACTGCTGCTTGGCTCTCTCCTCCCATTCCTGGCGGCCTTCCAACCCTGCAGGAATCTGGGACCCAGGGAGCATCAGAAGGAGTTGTGAGGTCTTTGTATCTCAGATCATTCTGTGTGATCTTCTCCCATAATTTCATTTGATAACTTATTAAAGAACTGTAAGCTAGTACCTTCAGTACTTTGCTGCAATCCTTGTTTTAACCATGTATTAGCTGGAGAGTCTTTTCCTTTTCACTCCTGACTTTGGCTCCTGCTGGCTTACTTGAAGGCTGTATAGCTCTTATACTGGAATTTTTTCCCACACCCCCAACCTATGCCAGTGAATATTTTATAGACCTGCATTAGACCTGCATCATATACCTCTTGTCAGTAGTCTCTCTTTCAGGCTGAGCAGACTGTATCTATTTAAGTTACTGCCAACAAAGCAGTTCTCCTGGAAGCTTTGATCATGTTTTATGTGTACTGATTTTCACCTGCTAGTTTATCATCCATGCCATGTCATTAGAGTCTTCTGCCACTCTTTATCATCTTTTTACCTAGCTTTACCCTTAAATTTTTCACCCTGAACAGCTTTTGTCACTGATTACTTCCTTCAGTTTCAATCCAGAGCTAATTATCCATTTATTTCCCTGTATCAGTATGAGGGCATGTTCCCTTATTTTATCATAACTTTAAGAGACTTTGGAGAGGAATCTGGTCCAAATGCTTTTATAAAATCAAATAAGACCTTCTTTGTCCATATTCTTCACTTTCAGCTTAATGTAGTAGCTCTGTTAGATGGGACTTGACTATACCAAATCCATGTGATTTTTCCCACGTAATCAGTACATAAAATTTCTCCCTCCTGTAGGCTTACTGATCAGTATTTCATTGCACCTGACTAGAATCTTGTCCAAAAGTGGTCCCACAGCAGCCTCGTACTGTAATAAGAAAGAGTTTTAAACTTAAAGTTGTGCATCAGTTGAGATGTTCAAAGTTTTGAGAGCTCTTGGGCGAACACCATGAAGAGTTTTAATTTATTAATTTTTTTTTATTTGCTGCCTGATTTCTTAACATTTTATTCTAAGATAGAGCCTTCATTGTGTTTTCCAAGGATTCCTGGTGTGAAAACCTTTCGCAAATTCCTCTCAAGGTGAATGAAAAAGAAATTCACTCATTTTTTTTTAGTACTGCACCTATACCAGTGTAATAATGCAGTCACTGCATGAGTTCTGGCTGTTGTGGTCACCATTTCACAAGGAACAGACAACAGCTATTATAGGTTTGAGACACAGGAACTCCACAAAGCAGGGTTTGCAGATCATCAATAATTTATATATGTCTCCTGGCCACTTGATGCTTTTTAAGATGAATTTCTGCACAGCTCCGGTAGAATCTAACTACTTTGGTTTATATATTAGCCAACACTTGCTCCTTCAGCCATATTATTATCTTCTCTTATCTTTGACTGATATATGCAAACTCAGGATATGTTCCTAATGTTTAAAATTGTTTCCAACTTCAAAGGTGAGTGTTAATCACCTTCTGTTATTAACTTCTTTAAACCTTCTCTGGTATAAGAAAATATATGTACCTCCAAACAGCAATCAGATAGTAACTGTTCAAGTGATAGCCAACATCATGGTGGCCTCAAAATTTCATGGAGAACAATTGATCAAGCAATCCATTATCAAGACTGGATTTTATAGCTTCCTTTCTGTTTTATCTCCACAGGATACTCACTTAAATACAATTTAAAGGTTAGATGCTTCCTTATACTAGTGCAGCTAAGAGCTAAATTGTGTTGTAAGGGAACTGTGGCTTAAAATGACTGAGTGATAGCAAATTGACATTTTCTACCTCACTTTCTGCAGAAAACTGTCCAAGTGTTACTATAAAATTGAATTATGAAAGTTTCTAATAGCTATTAATGACTTCATAATGTTTTTTCTTGCAGCAAAAAAAACTTTTAAAACCACCTTGACTAGCAGTCCTTTCTTGTTGCTGTCATTGTTATAATAATAACTGTGGGTTTTTTCTAACCAGTGGAGGAGGTTGAACTACTTAGTTTTATTTCTACTCCTAAATATTCTGACTCAGTGTGGCATGGAACATGACTCTTAGCAATGATACCATTTACAGGCAGTGGTTATAATAACAAGACAAACAGTGCTTAATGGCAATTGAGGTCCTTAATTAATAACATTTTAAATCCTAGGGCAATCTGCTCATTAAACATTGCAGTAAAACTGCTCAAAATTCATGCTTTTAATTCCAATGGTACCCAGAATCATTGCTCTCCTAAGAGGTTTCACCACTCTCTCAGTTAAATCGGACAGATATAACCTGCTTTGCCATATAGCTAGAAAAAAAAAGTATGTTTATTTTACTGCCTGTGGTACAAGCCAGGTACAATCCTGGCTGCTGAATCTACATCTTGGTTCAGCTGGTAGCTGTGTCACTACTAAGCCTCTGTGGCAGAATGGCACAAGAAAGAAATTACATGGCTGTAATTAGCATCTGGGAGATTTGCCTCCAAGGCATCAAATATCACCCAGAAGGATTAACACCACCTCCTTACCACCTAAAGCAAGCCCAAGAGCTGGAACATCTGTGTGTGGCCCTTTTTGACTGAAGAATAAGGAACAGCATCTCAGTAAGTGTCTGCCCCAGGGGCTGCAGCTGCTTTGGGATCCATAAGCATCCGGTGAGATGGGGCTCCACTTTGGTGGCAGATCATGGCAGGGATAACATAGGGACAGGTTACCTGAAGCAGTTCTAGTCTGGATTTCTGTCAGCTCCTGGTGCACCACTGTCAGCTAAAACCTAGCAACTGTTATGCAACATTTGGTAGCTGAAGAGCATCTCCTGGGAAAGTTGAAGGCATTCCAGGTGCTACACTGTCCATCTGTACTAGCACATGCTCCAGCTCACATGACAGGGAAGAAGCTGGTCTTTGGCAAAGCATTTCCACTTCTCTCATCATTGCAGAGGTATCTGTCCCATCTGTCTTCTGCTTCAGACAACTGTAATTTGAGAATAGCACTCTGGCACTGAGGACTGAGAGCTGTGATTGGGTAAGTACTAGAATCAAGTCTGAAATGAAAGTCTAGTTAAATTAAGTAATATTTGCAGCCAGAAAGGTCTGCCTCAGTCTGTTACTTTTTCTCAGTTATTTTCCATCAAAAATCTTTCCTAGATAAGTACTTGCAGTTCACATTTAAGATACATCTTAACCTTTCAGGTAAATGCTAAATGATCTGCTTTTATGATTGCTAATCTTCTTGCTAATTCTTTTTTAAAAGTCAGGAACAAACCATCAGACATGTTTAAATTAACATCTGTACAATGCCAAATGTCATTCATTTAGGTTGGTATAGTAGGACTAAGGTTTATTTCCTCTGCTGGTATTATTCACAAAGATGGCACACTTTGTATTTAGAGAATTCTGCTCGTGACAGCAGTGCAATATAAATTTCCCACCCGAACCCAGTCATTCTGTTCTCAGTTCAAGTATTTCTTTCAAGGACTGTGGGTCTTGGGCAGTTTCAATTGAAGTCTTGGTGAGAGAAACATTACAGAGAGAAAAATTCACTTTCATATTGAATGGTGCACCAGGACCTGACAAAAACCTATCCTAGAGCAGCTTTAGTTTCTTTAAAATTATTTTTCATTTAAAATATAAGTTCATACAAGAGTTTAAGTATTGCTTATATAGCTTTCCGTGGTCATCACAATGTTAATAGTTTTGCTAAACTTTTCATTCATAAGCACCTTGAGCCTGATTCAGTAGAAGACTTTGATGTTTTAAAGTTACTGAGGGCAAAATCTGCAGCTAAATTCTACATCCTGAAACAGGTCAGAAATTTTTGCTTCACTGCAGAGCTTGGGCCTCCAGGGCAGTCGTGCCATTCAAAACCCAGAGCTGAAACCCCACTCCTCAATATTGCTGAGCTGAATGTGCAGGTGCTGTTTGTCCCACCTCCCCAGTTATGCACCTCCTAAAGCAGAAAAGTTCGAAATCCCCAGTCCGTGGAGTAATTCCCATCCCTCCTTTCCACCATCAAACGGGAAAGGAGTTTGGTGAAGGAACCCTTTGACACCACCTATTGGTAGATGGCTATTGTGCAAGTAAAAATAACATTATTAGGAATGCTGGGAATTCCCATCAGTAAACAAAAAAGATCAGTGTCCAGTGGTTATGGCACACAGCAATGAAAAGAGGAGGAAAAGGCTGTTCTCTAACTTCTGGGCTTGCTTATATCCCTGGCTGTATTTATTCCATAATTTAAAATTATGTAAATTCAGTAGCAGCATAGGGAAGCATCAGACAATATTTTCATACTAAACTAGAACACCCTCCCTTCCAAACCAACATTGCAATTTTCCTAGGTTTTTTTCAGTGGTGGATTTGCAACAAAACCACTGAAATATGTGCTCATCAAAACATGTTGTAACATTTATAATCCCCGGGAGAGAGGAGAGAAAGAGCAAGCTGATTAGCATGGGTATTTGGCAGTGAACTTCCAAGAAAAAAAAAAAAAAAACAACATTAATTGACTTCTGAGGTTTTACTGTAGATTTATGCTCACTTCTTTTTAATCTAAAATATTTACCCAGTTAAAGATGTATGCCATGGCTGTGGTACATTATGTTTTGGAACTCAATGAATGGTTACCTCCCTGAAATTCGTGATTTAGATTTTAGGAGTGATTATTTGCAATATTCATTTGATGGTTTTAACTAATCTGAGGATTTACTGCTAGTGGTTCTGATAAATTTTTACATTATTTCATTTTGACCATAATTTGATATCTGTACTTATGAAGTCTTAAGTGATTGGGAAGTACTTGTAGAAGGCTTAAGTACTGTGTCCGCTTTGAATTGATTCCTGCTTATTTATTACTTTTAATAAAATTAATGAAAAGCATATTCAGTCACTTTTTCTTCAATACATGGTTTTAGATGTGCCATTGGAAAGGAACTAATTACTTTCCTTTACTTGTGGTTCACTCTGAGGGACTTAAGACAAACAGAAGGGGATTATCCAGTATGAATAAGTGAATACACACTGGTTCTAAGAGCTTGGTAAGTGCAGACATGGCTTGGTAAAAGCAGAGGTACCATTAATTTCAATTGTAATCAGAGTGCCCTTTTCCAGTATAATTTCCTGTCACAGAATAGCCAATAAAAAAGAAGTTTCGATGTGCAATAATGTTTTTGGCATACAATCTTGATTCAATTCAGATTAAAACCAGCTTTTTATAAAAATTTTCAATGAAGCAGAAATTCCCCAGAGCCAGCAACTATTCTGTGAATATGACATTCTTGTCAGTTTGCCTACAAATAGCTGTAACATTGATTTATGAGAGCAGTTGCAGGGGGTTTCAGTATTCTCCTGCCCACTGCAGATATTTTGGTGGGATGCCAAGACACTGACCCTGATGCTCAGAGTATCTGTAGCTCTGGGATAGGCACAAACCTGTTTCAGCTCCATGGGAACTATGCTCCATGGGACTATGATTCTGAGATGCTTTGAATTAAGTATTTCAGGCTTACTGAGCTAGTGGTTCCAAGCAGAAGTTTTTCTCCTCACAGTGTCTGAAACTCCTGAAGACTCAGGTTTATAAAATGTCCTAATATGTCCTGCAATCAACTGAAACAGTGCAGTTTTTAATAACTCTCAGTTGTATATCTCACCCCTGGGCTGAACTGATTACACTGCAGTCTAGCCTTCATTTTGAAAATTAAGTTTCAAAATGTGCCCCAAATACTTCAAGTACTTTCAAATACCTTTTTTTTTTTTCAGCTGAGCCTGAAAATTCACTGAAACAACTGCTCCAAGCTACCTTTCTGATCTCTTCAGGAGGATTAACTGGAAAAGATGGAAGTTCACCAAGTCACATGTTCAATGGACCACATCGCCTTTACAGCAGAGAATTTCCTGCACCAGTAGAAAATATCTGCAGAGCCAGCAGGTTCCTCAGCTCCCAGCTGTCGTCATACTTCAGGGAGGAAAACCCAAGCCACCAACGACTGCCTCCCATGTGAAGTGTCAGCATGTACTGTACTCTGATGTACTGCCTATCCAAGGTCGGTAGCAGTGGAAACTACAATTCGCTTTTTACTGCAGCCTGTGGCTAACTCTCTGCATCAGCAGAACATGGAGAACAGGGAGAACAGCACTCCAATTCTTCAAAATAGAAAACTTTGTCTTCCAGAACAATAACCTGGGTAGGGAGGATCAGAGATGGCAGCCAAACACAGGTGAGGAGGAAGCGCTTCTGTTCTGTTCTGTTCGGCACTGGTACTCCTGTCAGCCAGGCTTTGAAAAAAAAACAAACAAAAAAACCCCCAACAACAACAACAAACATACAAAAACCCAACACAACTTCAGGTGGGATTCAGATTGAAATTCAGACCACTAGATTTAGGTTTCTGCCATGTCAGCCTACAGCACGTGAACCAGGATCACACAGCTGATAAAACATAGAAAATTAGTGCCATACATTAGTGCCATAATTAGTGCCATATGATATACATTACAGCCTCTGAAAAATCTGTGTGTGTGGGTGGTGGTGAAGGGATGGAGCCTTTGGGACACTATTTGGAGACCCAGTAGGATTTCCCATAGTTCCTAAAAAGATGCTAGTTGACTATCTAATAGTTTGCAGATGATTTATACCCTGACTGTTTAAGCCATCATGGTAGCTAACAGGCAGCTTGAGTTGTTTGCCTACATTTGGTGCTCTGGGATGAGCACCTGAGAGAGCTGAAAGGCAGGTGTGACCCAGGACTGATGAGTGTCACACACACCCTGGAACGTTATCTGGAGATAATGCAGGATCTGCAGATGCAAAATGGCACTGGACATCTACAACTGAGCCACTAATTTCAGCTTACATGTAAATCACACTTCATTGAAATACAGAGACCTGTTCACCTCACTAAATTTAAAGTCACATTTCAGAACTGAACAGCTCTCCATATGCATTCCCTCTATCCCCACCATCTGCAGAGATTAAAGATCTTACTCAAAAGGTGAATGCTCTTAGTTCACCTACCTTTTTAGGTGTCTGGAGCTGGAACGTAATATGACACTTAATTTTTTTTTATTTTAAAAAATCTTGGCTATGTGTTAGATGCCAGTGAGGCTGTGGATAATAACAGGATTGTGGTTCTCAGTTAAAAAAATAAAAATCCCTGGAATTCCTAAAGAAAGTGCATGTAGTCCCAGATAGGGCTGATTGTTCAAGCACACCCAATACCCCTGTTTTACATCTGAGTCCTGAGTACCTGGCACTTGAAGATTAGATGCTGTGCTGCAACAGGCACCCATGGTGGATCTGAATGTCTATCTGTACTTAGGACCTTAAGCAGCTTTTTAATGTCTTCTGTGATGGATTCAAAAGGAATTGACAAACTATAAGACTGAGCTTCATTTGCCCCAAATTGTGTAAACCACAGATGCTACGTATTTAATAAAAAATATACCACATGATATTGACTTCCTGTGGTCCTTTTTATTAAGTGTTACTTTCCAATGCACCCTGTGAGAGAATAATAATAAGCTTTGCCACACTTGCTGCACAGAACCCATTAAAACATCATCTGTCCTTGCCCTGTGAAGATGTGCCTCCTGAGATGTGGTATGAACATTGATTTTCAGAAAATAAAGAAGAAAATTACTTGCCAAAGAGCAAATATAAATTTCAGAAGTCACATGCACCACTGTGGTACTTCAGAGAACATATTTGCAAACTGATGATAATTGAGGCAATCTGACTGCTGCTTGTCAAACTGAACATTCAAATGCCTATTTGAATGCTCTCTGATTTCATAAAATTGTATTCAAAGGTGTCCTTCCTCATTTTTTGAGCAGAAACTTCAAAGTCATCTCAAAAAATTTAGTTCACAGCACAGCAAATGTCACCTGTTGGTGACTCTGAATCGGCTTGGGAGAACAATGGAAATCTACATTTCTTCCTATAAGCTTTTTTCTAAATAACTCTGGGATAATACTCTTCCTCCTCCTCCACATGCTGCTCTGTCCATAGCTACGGGGAATTATGTTTGGCTGCACAGCACCTTGAGAGCTGCAGGTTCAGCTCCAGGATTTGCAAGTGCTCTTAGACTACTCTAATAGAACCAATAGGACCAGATAGCAAAAAAGCTGGATATACCATCGAACAGGTGAAAATGGTGCAGGGTTTTGAAAAGTGGTTTTGTTCTGCTTCATTCCACAGCAACAACTACCACTAAAAACCTGGAAAAGTCCCATTGGTAGCAGAGGAAAGGAAGAAAATGAAAATGGCTTAAGGCTTTGATGATATAAGGTATTAAGTTCAGCTTTTACTTTAATGATATCCTTAATCCTTTTCCTTTTTAGTTAGAAGTTTTATAAGAAGAACTCTTGTGTGACTGCGTTTGAAAAGACTAATTTCTTACTTTCAGGGGCTAAAAATAGTTGAGAGAGTGTTGAGACCCCGTTGCTGCTGCTGAAGGTGCTTCATTTGGCACCAAGCAGGATGAAGGCAGAGCACAGAAGGGCAGAGCCCGGTTTTGTCTGCAGTGCTGGCGGTGTGTTTGCACGCTGCTGTGCTGCAGGCACTGCTCAGTCACCCTGCCAGTGCCAGTGCTGTCCCGGTACCAGCAGCTCCTGCTGGCACTGCCACCCTCCCTGACCCACCTCGGGGCACCTGACCCCCATGGCACCATTGCCTGTGGCCACATCCCTCTGCAGGACTGTGCTGCCTGAGTGCAGGCTGCTCCTGGGGGCACTGGAGGAAGTCAGACTGGCACTAGGTAGCTGCCTTTTGAAGGATGCTATTGTAAGGCTTAATGGTGTTCTGTGCAAAGACCCCAGAATGGGTTCTGAATGAGTGTCTTCCAGGACCTGGAGGCAAAAGCACCACTTGATTGAGTTCAGTTTATGAGTCTGTTAATTAATTCAGATAAGGCTAATTAGCACAGCACTACAGCACCATGGCTCTGCTCCTTGCAGGGCCAATAAGAACTTATGAACCTCACAATTCTGCCTCCACATTAAAGCCTGAGAATTTCTCCCTGTTTTGAGGGGATCAGGGCACCTTGGAGAGGCTGAGTTGGTGCTACAGGTACCCACAGTACTCACTGGACAAGAGCTCGTGCTTCTCCTAGTCCACACCCAGGCCAATCATACCCACAGTGTGTTATATTCAGTTTGATAAACACCAAGATGGGTTTTGTTGTTTCAGGTTGAAAGAGTTAACTGCTTTTCAGCTGACTGTAGCATCTCCATTTATAGGTAGTGACGTATGTTTGCCTGAGTTGTCAGACAGTGTGTCATTCCTGTATTAGTCATAATTTAGTTATATGTTTCTGCATAATTTTAATGTATGTCAGATATGATTCATCTGGGATGCTATATCTACTATCACACAGAACTTACCCAACTGATATTCTAGGTTAATGCAGATCTTGGGATAACCTTAGAATAGGAAACATATTTAAGCACTGGAAGAAAAATAAAAAATAAAAAGAGGAAAAAGTCAAACCAAGACTGTTGAGGCTTTGGTTTAAAAAAGGACAAAAAATTAGTAAAAATGAGCAGGTGCTATGTGTGCTTAACTCAAGAATTTTAGCTTACAAGGTTAGTCATTTGCCATCCCACAATGTGGATACTTTCACATAGAAAATCACTGCAACTCAGGACAAGCATCTAAGATAAATAAGAAAAATTACCTTCTTCACACACTCTTCTGTTTTTTCTGTGGAGTCTAAATAACCAGCTACATTTTCAGAAGTCAAGAGTTCAGCAGATAAGCCCCACTTAGGCTTACTCAAAATTGAAAGAACAAAGAACTAGTTTAAATCCTTTTTCCCATCTTAGGCTTTCTTGAGTAATTAGAAGCTGTAAACAAATTACATACATGCTACTCAAACATCCTTTTTTTCTCCCACTCACTGGTGTATCAGTTATGTGGAGCGGCCACCAATGAAACTGCTACTGAACAAACCAGGACTGAGTCCTCCAGGGGATCCACAAGGTGAAAAATCTCATGAAGTTCAACAAGGCCTAGGACACTGGGCAGGACAATCCCCAGATTCAGTACAGACTGAGTTACAATTCCTGAAATGTTCAAATATTATTAAGGTTTTGTCTGCCTGTGCTGTTTCAGGAATGAACTATCTGTGGGAATGGCCAGAGCATGTCTTGGTGATTACAGAGAGCCCTTTCTCTTTCTGTCAACTTCCCCATGCCACACATGGTGCTCCAGCAGGAGATCCTGAAAAATTCCCATAGCTAATATTCAGTAACTGCACATACAAGAACTATGAATTCAAGTTCCCATTTTGACTCAGACAACACAGAGATTTTGAGCTCTCAAGGTGAAACTGCATCAGTGAGGCATAATGTAATATGTGAGGGCAAGAATGCAGTCCCAAATACCCAAAAGGGCTGGTAACACTGTTCTGTTTCAGTAGGAAGTTCTGGTGGGCAAATATATGTAGAAATGTCAACAGTTATAAATAATTTCTTTCTTGGTTGATCAGCAACAAAATCTCTTTTAAAATGAACTGTCTGTGACAGCTCTACTGAAAAATTGTACCATGACTAGACCCATTAATCACAGTGTGACTGTAACACCTTAAAATGAAATCAATCCAAAATAATTGAAGCCTTTCTAAAGACCTGACTCAGGTTCTTGCACTGATTCTGGTCATGTCCAGCTGAGATAAGATGGGGGAATGATGACTTATTCAATTCATATACTTATTCTCTAAGACAGATGAAAAAAAAAGAAAGTATGCATGCTTCATAGATATGCCAATTATCTATGCTTGAAAAAATTGCTTTTAAATGGAAGTACTTAAAAACTCAACTATCAACAATAAAAATATTGGTTTTATTTACTATAGATATAGATACAGAGCTATCGTTCACACACCATGGGACTGGAAAGCACTTAGATCATGCATTCCCTGTCACTCCCCAAGGCAAGTTCAGCTGTACTTATACCAGCCTTGACAGATGTTTAAAGACTTATGACGTTTTGTCCTGTCTTCATAAAATACAGAGAAGACTTTATTCCCTTTTTCTTTGTAACTAATTTATTGAAAAGTGCTCCCATATCTGCCTTAAGTTATATCTTTCCTTAACTAAAGAACTCCATGACTTCCACTAACTTTTCCTCACTCACAGGATTTTCTAAATCATGCTTGCTATGTACTTTTTTCAATTTATGTATATTTTACTGAAAATAAGTTATAAAGACTCCTCACAAGTCCACTCAGATGTTGCCAGGATCAAATAGGAACAGGAATTTCACATCTCTCATAAAAAATAACTCTGCTTATCCATCCAAGGACACACCTTGTATCACAAGTGGCAAAACGATACTGCTTCATGCTTGCCTTATGTGCCTCTGTAATCCCTTGTGCCACTCAATAAACTGCTGCCCAGTTAGTTTTTCTCTACCCTGTGTTTGTGCAATCCAAGCTTCTGTCTTCAGGTCACGCTTGGTTCTTGCTCTCAAGGAAATGTGCCCTGTTTGAGTTGCATCATTTCCTTCCAATATACTTTTTACTCCTGACAATGAATATTCAGTAGTTATTCTGCAAGAAGTTTTCCAACAGCAGGCCATCTACCTAAGAGCTATTGCATATCTTTCTAGTTTATCTTCAAAAATTGTAAATAACATAGGTATAAGAGCCTTTGTAACACAGGGCTTGCTACTGGGCTGCATTAGATTGGTCTGATATATGTTTGACAAAGTATTTGCTAAAAGTTTTCTTTCTCTTATCTTCTAGGTGTTTACACAAGGTTTACTTCATTATATTTCAATATATTTTTTTGTAGAAATGGAAAGTATGTAAGCTTATAATTCTTTGTCTTGGGACAGTGGGAGAGTGAGTGGGGGGAGAGGAGTGGGGGAGCTTTCCCTTTGAAAAAGACAGCAATTTTTGTTTGGCCTTCTGGAAGCTTAGCTCCAGCTCCTTCAGATTTTGAAAAGCACCTGCCTGCAGGTTTGAAAGACCTTCCATCACTCAGATGATATAGGGTAAATTTTTTATATTATCTAACTTGTGGCTTTAAGCTAGCCACCTGACTAAAATTAACCTTTTCAGTGAAGATCATTGCAAAAAAGACAATGAAAACTCTGACCTTTTACTGTCATTTGCTAATATCTTTCCATTTCTACTGAGCAGGAGTCAGATGCTTAACTTGCTCTTTTACTTCTCAGCTAATTGACTTTCCCAAAATCTTTATTCTTTGTTTATGTTCTGTATTTCCCCCCCCCTATATCTTATGGTCATCAATTCATATTTTGATAGGTTGGTTTATTTGGAAGATAAGGAGGAAGGAGAGGAGGAAAGGGATAGTTTCTTCCTGACCTTTTGGGCAGTAAAGCATCAATGATTTAGTCAATCTTCTTTTTTACACCATCTCCAGGCTGCGAGCTAAACTGCTGTGTGCTGGTAACCTTGTTATAATTTTGCTTCATACGTACAGAGTAGCTGATGTGGCCACTGCTGCATAACACAGACTGGATAATTTTGTTGCTTTTCCGTTCATCACTAGATAAAAATACAGTTCTCCAGCACACTGTACATGCAACAAAAACCTGCACTGAGATTACCTATGGGATAAAGCAACACACAGGTACTACTACAGGATGCAAGGGAGCAATGCAAACAAGCAGCATATGTCTGAACCAGGCAATAACTCTCTCACCTTGGAAGTAAAAATTAACCATGGAGATAATCTAGGCAGTGATTGAAGGCACCCATAATTCCACCATCACATGTGCATTCAAAACTCACCTAGAAAAGCATATTTTATATGATAAAAACAAGCAAACAAAACAACCCCCCCCCCCCCCCCCCCAAACCCCAAACTCAGCCAATTTAATTATCTAGAATACAGATACTGGTATCAGTACTAACTACCTATGGTATTATCTGGAGAATCCAGAGGTTTATGCTGACAGCAAGAAGAAAAATGTTGAATGCATCATATGAGTTAACATGCTCTCAGATATTCTAGAACTGTTGCTCCAGAAGAGTTCAGATCTGTGGCTTATTTGCCAGCCTGGATGTCCAGGATATCCAAGGGCATCTCAAGTCATGCTAGATGCATGCTTATGCTTGGGCAACCAAGTTCCTCCTCTAAATCTCATCCTCCTTTGAATTTCTGGCAAAAATCAAAAGCTGGATGAATATTTGCAGATGGAAATAGAAACTGTAAAAGACATTATTTAAACCTTAAAACATGTGAAAGTAAAAATTATGTTTGAAGAAGAACTGCTCTTTAACTTTTGTAAAAGTCATCCAGAAATCCTTCCTTTGCAGCCAGCACAAGAATCAGGTCCCCACATGATTCAAAGGACTGCTGTGTGCTCCCACAAGGAGAGCAAAAAACATTTTTGGAGTATCGCTGGTGAGAGCATAAAAGGAGGCTCATCTTTGCAGCTATTTCATATTTGCATTTAGGGCTACACAGCAGGCAGATTTTTTAAACTCAATCTATACTTGAGAGTGGTTTGTTTTGTCAGTTTATGGACAACATGTCTTTGGGATTGATGAGGTTCCAAAACTGTATGCTAGGCAAGACTGAAGATAATGAATAAAGAGGTCTCTGAGGGTAAAAGAGGGATGACAAGTGATATAAAGGAGTGGTGTCCCTGAGGTATGCATTCCTTGGTTGTCAGCTGCTTTCCAAAGGCAATTATGAAAACAACTGAGGCCTGAGGGAGACTCCTATGGAGTCAGGCATACTCAGTACGTCTGTCCCATTCAACTGTGCTCTCGAGGGATGCCTTTTACTGTAACAGGGCAATACATTTATATTCTTTCTCATATTTATAGAAGGATGGATACATATATATGTGGATAGTGTAGGCAGACACAGCTTCACTACCTGTGTGTGCCCCAAGTGGGCAGACACAAGTTAGCTTTGACACAGAGGTCATAGGGTGTTATGCAGGATCCATGTCAGCAAGACTGATTGTCTCAGGTTAAAATCTGTACACAGCATCTAGATTCAATTTGGCTCATTCCTAGATATCTCAGAGAGAATCAGTTCAGGCTACAGAGAGCTTTAGGTATTCCCACTGTGTGTAGAGACTAAGCAGGGTGAGCCCTCATTACCAATCCCTCTGTCTCAGCTGCGTGACTAAGCTGGCACAGGTCACCAGCCTCATGCATTTGTACACAGCACAACCCACAGGCTCCTGGAATCCCACTCTGCAGGGATGGGCTCATAATATTCTTCACATTGCACAAACAGCAAAGGTGCAGCCCTCACATGAATGAATAGAAGTAATACTGCTCTTATTCAAAACAATCCAATTAACTTCTGCTGATGCCATGCCCCCATACCCACCTCTTTTAAAGGAAGAGGCAAATAGATGGAAAAAGAGCTTCCATGTTGGTGCCTACTTCTGGCATCTTTGTTTCCACATTCATGATTGCCACACAATAGTTGCCAAATTTAACAATTGTTGCTTCTCTTTGTTCATTTGAGCATAAAGATACATTTCTGTGGTCTTGTACCAGCTATTTAATTATTTTGAATAAACACAATAAGAGTGAAAGTAGCTGAGAAAATTCAATCAAAGCATACAGTCTTCACTCTCTTCATTGCTTAATTGGTAGTGTGTTAGGGCAGGGTATAGTGGTTATACAAAATAAGTTTCAGGCCTCTTGTGGTCTCAAAATGTCTTTTTCATTACAGAATCACAGGATGGGGCAGGTTGGAAGGGACTGCAATGGATAATCTGGTCCAACCTCTGGCTCATCTAGACATGCCCTAGAGCACATGGCACAGGATTGTGTCCAGACAGTTCTTGAATATCTCCAGTGAGGGAGATATTCCACACCCTCTCTGGGCAATCTGTCCCAGTGCTCGGTCATCCCCACAGTAAAGAAGTTATTCCTCTTATTCAGGTGGAACTTTCCTTATATCAGTTTCTGCTCACTGCCTCTTGTCCTAGTGACTTGCACCATCAGGAAGAGCCTGGCTCCCTCCTCTTGGTACTCCCCCACTTAGACCTATATAAATTAGTGATGTCACCTCTCAGTCATCTCTTCTCAAGGCTGAACAGGCCCAGCTACCTGACCTTTTCTCACAAGAAAGATGCCCCAGTCCAATTACCATCCTCATTGTCCTCCGCTGGACCCACTCCATTACTCTTTTCTTTACAGTACTATTATATGCACATAATTAATTTTAAGTTATCAAGTTGCATCACAATTGATACAGGGAAATAGAGTATGAGAGGGTTGAGATTTCTTAGAGAGGGGTTCAGTCATTTGTAAGGAACATCTTCCAGCACCACAGTGTCTTGCCAGCTTTGTTCCCCTGCCATCTGTACCTGCACCACCTACATAATATGCACTCTCCTGCTTTACTGTGCTGAGACAGACTTGATCAGACAGATGCTGGGCTGAAATGGGGAAAATATGAATATGAATATGCCATATTTTTTCCTATGAACTCTGCAAAGGTACACATAAACACTTATACATGGGAATTATCCACACCATTCAAGTAATGGTGACTGGAAGGTCAATCTGTAAATGATGAATCTCCTGTGATATGCTTCAGGTCAGAATAGATGATTTGGGAATCCACTATGGCTTAAATTTGGAAAAAAATCTCATTCTCACAGAGTAAGTGCCCTCTGGTGGCCTTTTTTACTGCCACGAATTAAAGGTCACCACACTGGTTTTTTTTCACATAGGACAGTTATTAAACTGCCAGATATAAGGTCATAAAACACACAAAATCTTCTCAGGGGAAACACCCAAACAAGCTGTTGTCTTTGAGAAATGCATTCTGTAGGTTCACAATACTTCTTAAGTATATTATTGGTCTTTTTTAAGAAAACATATCTGAAATGACATAAAAATCAGTTCAGCTCAAGGCTGGCTAAATTGGGTCACAGGTCCAGAGGTTTACAAATGTCTTTTTCTACCTAACACTACTGTTGGTGGAAGAATATATTGGACTTGAGTCAAAAATCAAGCCCTTCCTATTTCTATTTCTGGTCTATAACCTCAGCAATCTAGGATTTACGAAGCAACGAATGTTTGGGGTTTTGGTTTCTGAGGTTTTTTTGTTGGTTGGTTGTTTTTTTTTTTTTGCTGATACACATTCAAGGAATGGTTCTTCAGTGCAAGACAACAAATAACATGCTACCTTCCAAAGTAGTTTCAATTTACATTTTTGATATTCTTATTCTTCAATGACTAAAGTTACACTTGAAATATGGTTTCAGGAGTTGGTTTCCTACAGTGTTTTCTTTGCTCCAATGTGAACCAGAGAAATCATCACCTGAAGAAATTTTCAAGATTCTTGTTTCTAGACCGTAGGAGTTGAATTTTAAATGGGTTGAGTTAACCTGTAAAGGCAATGATTGCATTTATAGCTACGTCTTCCATATAGTCAGTTCTGCTAACACACTGATAGTTTTGCTGTTCATATGTTTAGCATGTTATTTGCTAGATGGCCATAACTGTAGCCCTGGGTGAGGGAAGTTTGGTCAAATACTGAAAATGGGATTTTAAAATGGACTATGTGAAGATTTTTGTTTTGCTTGAGAAAGTTCTTTACCTCTATAAGCATTCTTAAACTAGGGAAGAAACATAAAATCTTGTATGTTGAGTTTTGTTCTAGACTGTATATAATTGTCTTTTTTTTTTTCTTAAATGCTGTAAAAATAAAAGCACATTGTCTTGGTTTGAAAGACAGCTATCTGCTAAAACGAC
>VZTT01070277.1:110809-121762 GCA_013400855.1 Buphagus erythrorhynchus
CAATCCAACCTTGATGTTTCCAGGGCTGGGGCATCTACCATCTTTATGGGAAACTAATCTCAATCAACCTCTTTTAGTTTAAAATCACTAGCCCTTATCCTATACAAAGAGTTCTTCAGCACTTTAAGAATTATCATAAAATTAAAATATGAGAAATGTGTCTTTTTTGCTGGTTTTGATCTTAAGTGTTCTCCCTCAATATACCCCTGAAAGCTGAGTTAGGAAGAGACTATATAGAAGGAAGAAGGACCTTTATTCTAGCATGCATAAACTTTCTGCTAACAGCTAGTTCCCTTGAAATGAACTTCTCAGTTTGTTTCCTTTTCAGATATTTTTAAGCAACCCTGCTACCTTGTTTCACTATCAAGAAGCAATTTCTATATCTTTCCAATATCTTTCAATTAAAGAGAAGTGTCTTTTTCAGATACTTGCCATTGTGATCACAAGGCCAATTATTTCATTTGATATTTGCAGTTTAAGGAACAGTACACACATCCCAGTTGTGTGCAGCTTTGAGAACTTGACACAATAACTGCATTTTACATCTTTTGCTCCTTAGGTTTAATTACTTTTCATCTGCTGTTATAATTCTTTTCATTCCATTCCCCAAATCCATGAAAATTTGTCTCTTGCACTAGAAGCATTAAAAGAAGCTCTGTTCANCCACAATCTTCACTGTACAAACTACAGTTTGAAATATTTCTTCAGAATCCAATTCTACCTACGCAAAACTGTGTGAATAAATAATTTACTTTTGCAGATTCAGCACTCTTAATTACATACACACACGCACAAAATTAATTCAACCCACAGGATATTTTTCCCTCCTATGTGTGCTGCATGTGCACTCCTCTGGTTGCATTTTGAAAGTTTTTTTAAAAGATCTCATGTACAACCCTGATTTCATTGAAATCAATGGCAAAAATCTTCCTTGTCAACAGAATCAGAATTATGTCTTCTATTTTTATTATGTTCACTTACAATTAATTCATTGAATCTTATGAAAAACTACACTTAAGTTCTACTAATAATAAGACAGAAACCTTGTTAGTGGTCTTACTTTGACCAAGAAAAGAAAAAGGTTTAAATTTGTTCAATCTCTACCTGTTCCATATTCCTTGCTTACCTGCTGACATCTTCAATATTTTTTTTCTCTCAGGTACACGTCATACTGATTGTCACATGCTCATTCAATTAGGAAAACTTCTATGTATCCTTGGCCAGAATGAGTCTGATTTCAAATGCTGTGGCTGCCACAAACCATTCACAGAAAACCACACAGCAGGGAGAGGGGAGGGAATGACAGAAAAATATTATCAAGTAATAAAAAGTAAATTCATGAGTCATACAGTACTTGCTGAAAGGAACATAAAGAACAAAATTGTGTTTTTACCATTGACTGAATGGGAACATGACCAAAAGTATTAAATTTTTTGCTCTGACTTATAGGATTGAATCTAGTTATGAAAAGCTTCTAACCAGAAATGGAACTTGTATGGTTTTTAGAAAAGTCAAAATGAATTTTGTTCTAAACTTGCTGTACTTAGGCAGTAAATTAACACAGTCCTAAAACTGCAAAATCAAGGCTTCTGTAAAATATGACTCTATACAACTGATGTCACTTGCCTATATTGATCAGATTAATATGCTGGTGCTTTGAGATGTGAGAGGTCTCTGCACATTAATCACCAGAGCTGTCAGACAGAGATAGCATGTTTAATTCCAATGACCCAGGTGTTGTGCAGGTGTGTGTATCTGTGTATAAGAGATATAAAGGCTCATTCAGGCCTCAGTCTTAAAACTGTCTTACTCTCTCCCTCCTGAAATTTTGCAACCCTGGTCAGGGTCCCTGGCAAACAATTCTTTCATATACTGAAAGTACTCAGAGGAGCAGCACACAAACCTAATACATTGAACTGTGAGGTAGATCAGCTACGAGCTCCTTATCCTTCTGCAAACAGGAGTAATTTGGGATCATTCAGCTGGTAGGATTAAGGTACATAATTGCAATGCCAATTTCCTCATATTTATGCTGTCATCGACTGAATATAAAACAGAGGAAAGGCTAGACTATTTCTAACAGATTCACATCATGAAGACAGACATGAAGAATCATTATTTTTGTTATGAAGATTAAAATTTTCTGAAGCTCAGTCAGTCCTTTGTGGTTTCTGTACAATGGAAAAAGCCATTTTTCCCCACAGATTCATGCTACTTTTGAATTATTCCCATAGGGCTTTGCAAAGACAAAGGATCTCAGGAGACAGCTGGTTTCCATCTGTCATACAGCTCTCAGTGTGCAGAGCAGATAGGAAGGGTAGTGGGTAGTTGCTGGCATTTCAAATAGGAATGATTTTATTTAACTCTGTGGGCAGCTATATTACAGGCAGCTACGACTCAGCTATTCACCTGAAGTTCCAATATAGCCAGTGGAGAAACATATGCATGATTCAGAAAACATATTTTAGACATCTGCCTTCAGCTGAGATTAATGTCATTCCAAAAATGACATTTCTCTCTATCAGTTACAGTGTGAGTCTAGACAAGAAGTCCAGATGTAGGAATCTATACTGCATATCCTAACAGTCAGGTGATTTTACTTTCCAGTTTTCTTCTTCATGCAATGACAGAAGACACTTTTTTCATGGAGAAGGATAGTGAGAAACTGAATCAAAACTGATTCCTTTCTCAACATTCTGGGAAGGCTTCACTCAGTTAAAAAACAGTCCAGAAATTGAAGCTGCTGAAAGAAGGTTCTAACACTGATAGGAATTTTCAGGTTGGAAGAGACATTGGGATGTCAACTGGCTGAAAATCCTGCTGAAGCACTATGGGTATGAGCACAAAGTCAACTATGAGATCAGACCAGGTTGCTAAGGACTTTGCACAACTGGGTCTTCCACAAATTGCCACTATTCAGCCTATCAGAGGAACCTCTCCACTGCCTGACACTACTCTCAGGAAAAACTTTCTCTTCTTTTGATTCAGCTTAAGCTCATGGCTGTTCTGCCTTGCACCACTTTGAGAATCATGGCTCCAGCTCCTAAATGACTCCTTGTATGTGCTGGGGGAACTGTTAAATATTCCCAAAAGCATGCCTTCTCCATAGGATCAGCTCTCCATGTGCAGCAAGCACTCCAGCCCCATGACACTTGGGGTTCTCCACTAAGCCTTCTCTTTCATATTTGAGGGAGGCAAAAAATGAACACACAGGATCCAGATGTGTTCTTGGCATTTGTCCTTTTTTAATTTTATGAGGTTTCTGTTGGTATCTTCCTCCAACCAAGAAGACAGCCCTACCCTTGAGGGTAATGCTTCTCAAATGCTTCCCCAACTTTGTGTCACCTGCAAACTTGACTGGAATGCATTCTACCACCTCTGCCAAGACATTGCAAAGACATTAAACAGGACAGACCTCTGCAGTGCTCACCACAGACACCCACACAGAGCACAACACATACTGATAATCCAAACAGTTATCTACCCAGGTAGTCACCCACCCATCCAGACCATTATATCCTAGCCTGAATATAGATGAAATTTGCTCCTTCATGCTCTTAGCTAGAGCAGCAGAATCTGATTAACCAGACAAAAAAGAGCTTCATCCTAGAGTCCTGTTTGACTGCTCTGTGTGGAAGAGGAGATTTAGCTAATCTATCTTCAATGGACCTATACAGTCTTGCTTCCAAAGCTGCTCTGCATAGCAAAATGATGAGCCAAATGGGGTTCCTCAGGTTTGCAGACACATTCAGAACTCCCAGGATCAAGACTGGATGTGATGTGGTCTTTGCCAAGGTCTGGAAAAATCCTTCATAGCCTTTATGCCTTTGTAAACTATCCTGGAGGGTGGAATGCAGAGTCAATGCACATGTGGTATATGTATGTATGGAACATGTCAAAAAATGTCTCTGCCCAAAGTCAGCTTCAGTGTAGGCAGGAAGCTTTCTGGCTCCTGATCTCCTGCAAGAAGCAAAGGGGATATTGTTAGATTGAGGAGTTAGAGGTCATACCTCATACAAAACCAGCAATGACTGTCTCTGTGCATTCTCATTTATCAAGGAAGGATGGTAAAATTTAGCTTTGGCATGACTGGACAACCATGAAACAGGAAGTTGAGCACAAAAGCTTTACAATTATTCCTCATGGTGTCTCCCAGAATCCTGCAAGTTTGCAAGGAGATATCAGTTTCTTCTGTAGGTTTAAAACACAAGAGCAAAAGCTACAAAATGCCAATTAAGATTCTCACAGAAGATTATGTCTTTTCTCAGCTGTACCTCATGAATCACTTCTTCTGATTAGCTTGCACCTTCTGTGAATCAGCAAAGTAAATGAAGCATTAGTTGTACTATGAAAAGTAACCACTTCCTTCAAGTAGATGACCAGTTTCTCCAAAAATGATCCAAATCCAATGAAATCACTGACAGAAGATTAAATTACTTTTTTGAAAGATGTTTTCAAGCTAGTTTGTGGCAGTCTCCTTCAGGAAATGTCCTTGTGCAGCAGAGAAAAAAAAGAGCAGTGCACAATAAAAAAAAAAAGAAAGGGAAAATAATTTTTAAAACCCCACCACAATTTAGCAGGGTTGATTATTAAATAAGCACTAAAAGCAAATATTTTTTCCTGTTTTTCACTGATGCGAAAAACCACCATAACTTGAGATGCTCCTAATTATATCAAATATTGGAAACCATCCCAGGCTTCTCAAGATATTTAGCCAATTTCCCATGGAATAGCACAATGTTATCATGCACATCAGAAAAATAGGCTTCAAATACATGAATGGGAAACACAAGCTAAACAAAAGTAAAAGAAAACATAGAGTTTCAAAAACAATACATACCAACTTTGCTAACCTGGGAATATTTTTTTCAGATCCTGCAGGATAAGGAAACACACAAAATGTTGACTCATACAGAGCTCCCCATATTCTCTATTCTGCAAGATTTCTTGTCAACATTTTGTTGACCACCACCTGACATGCAGAACCCATTTAATAAGAGAGTTTTCATTAGAACAAAAGATCACCAAAAAAGATGGAAGGATAGGATAGGATTGGGGTGATCATGTGAACATTTACATCAAATGTGTGCAATTTGTTACTTGAGTGATTACAAAAAAAGGGAAGTTCTATGTAGCATAACATTTCCCTAAATATAACCTTTTACATTTACATAGATTTTCTTTTCTATTAAATGTTCCAATTTTCCATCATTAAAAGTGAAAAAATACATATATATCCATTAGAAAGCATCTGGATACTTACCTAAAAATGCCAAAAAACCCATAAGATTAAATTATAAGGAAGATCTTGAATCATATTGGTAGTTTATCTGTAGAGTTTTCCTGTATGTAGAAAAGATCCCTTATATGCTTCTAGATTTAGTATAGGTTAAAGACATTCCTAGTGTATATAAAAAATAATTTCTATTTTAAATGCTTCCTAAATGTGAAATATGAGTAGCATTACATTATTTTGGCCTTCTGTACAGTAAACATTATTTTGTTCATATGTCTCATGTTTATATCATATTTACAGATTAATATTTATTCAAGAGCTATCTGTCCCTTTTCCTTTTCACTACTGTAATCAATAGATACAAATTTTGGAGATGCCTAATTTTACACTCCAGTTAAAACAGTAATTGCAAGGGAAGAGCTAGACTCAAAAATTGGGCACCACATAATCCTTGGCACAGAAACTAGGAAATCAAATGGAATTTTGAAGATTTTTAATATCCAAGCAAGCTCCTAAGACTGAGTTAATTTCAAACTATTTCTATCAGAACTTCAGATGTCTAGAATAAAATAAACCTTGCAGAGGTTTCTAATATAGAATTGTCCTTTAGTAAAACCAGAGGAGGCAGGGTTTCTAATTTCACTTTAGATTGGAAAAAAAAATGACTGGGGATTTTAAGATAATAGGTCACAAAATTTCACCTCTGTAAAGTTTTTATTTGCTAAAAATGTTTTTAATGCACAGGATGTTGCTAAAATAGAGTTACAAGCTGATGAATTTGCACTGTATTTTAATATTCAACTAACTTAGAACAAAGTTTGCTGTAAGTTAAATGCAAAAGACAGTATTAGTCTAATATAATACAGACATTGCATCTCAGTGAATTACTCTTTTTTCCTCTTATCGTCTGTGGAACTGTTTCTGTGGTTCACTTCACTTCATCCTAAATTAAGCACTTCCATTTGCCAAAATGGCTTTTACTCTAAAAGCACCCATTGTCTGAGAAGGACTCCACAGGGAACTAGCTCGGGGTTCTATACTGGAAACACTTAAGAAACAGTGAAAATAATGTCTATCAGATCAGGTCCTTTACCAGAAAATATACATTATGGTTGATTTGGACATCTCAGAAATGGGGCTTGGCTTGGTAAAGTCAGCCTAGAATTGTAGAATCATAGAACCGTTTGGGTTGGAAGGGACCTTTATAGGTCACCCAGAAACCACCCCCCCTGCAATAAGCAGGAGTACCTTCTATTAGGTCAGGTTTCTCAGAGCCCTATCCAGCCAGGGAATGTTTCCAGGGATGGTATATCCACCACCTCGCAGGGCAACCTGTTCTTGTGTTTCAGCACCCTCACAATAAAAAAAAATCTTCCTTTTATCTTATCTAAATTGACCTTCTCTTTTCTTTTTTTTAATTTTTTTAAGCCCTTGTCCTATTACAATATACCCTAAAAAGGTTTGTCCCTATCTTTCTTATAAGCCCCTTTCAGGTACTGAGAGGATGCAACAAGGTCACAGTGAAGTCTTCTCTTCTCCAAGCTGAACAGCCCCAATTCTCTCAGCTTTTACTCATAAGAGGGGTGCTCCATTCCTCTAATCATTCTTGTGGCCCTTCTCTGGACTTGCTTCAAAAGGTCTGTTTCTTTCTTGTGCTGGGGACCCCAGACCTGGATGCAGCACTGCAGGTGGGGTCTCACCAGAGCAGAGCAGAGGGGCAGAATCCCCTCCCTTGCCCTGCTGGCCACACTGCTTTGGATGCAGCCCAGGACACGTTTGGTTTCTGGACTGTGAGTGCACATTTCTGGGTCGCGTTCAGTCTCTCATCCACCAACACGCCCAAGTCTTTCTTGCTCCTGATCTGTTCATCCCCTAGCCTGTATTGATACTGATGGTTTTTCCAAACGAAGTGTAGGACTCTGCAGCTGAATTTTTTAAACCTTGTGACTTTCCCATAGACGCACTCCAAGCTTGTCCAGGTCCCTCTAGATGGCATCCTGTCCTTCAGGTGTATCAGTCTCACCCCTCAACTTGGTGTCATCTGCAAGTTTGCTGAGGGTGCACTCAGTTCCTTTATCTGTGTCATTGACAAAGATACTAAACAGTGTTGGTCCCAGCACAGACCTCTGAGGGACATCTCTTGTCACTGATCTCCATCCAGACATTGAGCCATCTGTACGTGTAGAAAAGAGATTACAGACCACCTTGCCCCTGATAGCTCACAACTGTACTAATTACCAAAGAAGAGGAACAGCCTTGCCCTTAATGGGTCACAGTTGTGATTAATAAAGATAAGTGTGATAAAAGGGTTGGCTGGTCAGGGGGATCTTGGAGGTAGGGGGTCTGGAGAAAGAGGATCTTAAGGAGGTAGAGTGATTTACTAAAGAAATAGGATATTGGTCTAGTACCGATATCCAACTGTGACAGACGAAAACTCTCTAACAGTTTAGAGTTAGAAAGTGTATGTTTATTGCGACGTCGGGCAGCATGCGGGATAGCTCCCAAATACACACTGCACCTTCCAGGTGATCACAGAGTCCTTTTATCCTTACAAGTATTGAATACCCAAAATACAAATACATATTCATAATTTTGGTACAGCCCATTCCTTGCTTCCTATGCTAATCATTTCAAAAGCTATTAAGCATGCATAGTTTGTTCCTTGAAATGGGTCGGTGGTCCCTTTCATGGGGAGGGGTCCCAGAATGAGGAAGTAAATGAAGTCTTCCTCATTCTGACCTTTCTACCTTTTCAATGCAAATATGACAAATGAACTCTTGGTAGAACTCCCATTCCCTATCTTCAATTGGTTTCGGAGAAGAGGAGGCCCACAATCGTCTTATGTTCCTTAAAGCTATTTGTCAATTTCTATATTCTTCATTATAAACCCAGCTGACTAAACATTGTGTTGACAAGCAATCAATTATTAGTTAATTACTAACTCTTAACTTCATCAAGGCCCACTCATTTATTTTAATTAACTCTAGTAAGGCTTATCTCTAACTAAAATCTTAGCTCCTCTAAAATCTCTAAATTCCTTAAAGTTTATGTTTCAAGAGGAGCCCTGAGGAAGAAGGAATGATCCAGAGAAACACAAAGAATAATGAGACAAGGAAGAAAGTTGCTGCTGTAAAAGATCTGCTGTGAGGTCATTCTGGGTCTGATGGAGTTAGCAGTTGCTGTTGGACACTGCAGTCACAGTTGAGCTGGGTGAAAGCTGTATTCAGAGTCTGTGAACCAATGCTTGCAGTCATGGTCCAGTAGGAAATAGCCAGCAGTCAGAGTCTGCAGTTGGACCCTGCAGTAGGAGGTTGCTATAGTAAGAGCCAGGATGGCTAATCTGCAAGGAATAATAAACCAGGACCCTTTTCATGCTGTTGAATGAGAGTCTCTATCTTGGCTCATTTCTACCCCTAATGAGAGGTCTGCTGTAACAAGCCATTAACCATTCTCCTCTGGATGTGACCATACAAACAGTTCCTCATCCACTAAACAGTCCACCAATCAAATTCATATCTTTCCAATTTAGAGAGTAGGGTGTTGTAGGGGATCATGTCAAAGGCCTTACAAAAGTACAGATAGATGACATATCCCTTGTCCACTGGTTTAGTCACTTCATCATAGAAGATCACTACGTTGGTCAGACAAGACTGTCCCTTGCTAATGATGTGCTAGTTGTCTTGAATTATCTCCCTGTCCTCCATGGAGGGTCTGTTCTGTGATCTTCCAAGGCACAGAGGTAAGGCTGACAGGTCATTAGTTACCAGGGCCCTCCTTTCTACCCTTTTTAAAAATCAGTGTTGTGTTTGCCTTTTTCTGGTCCCCTGGGACTTTACTGAACTGACATAACTTTTCAGATACCATGGAGAGTGGCAATTACATCATCCAATTCCCTCAGGACTCAGGATGCATCTTGTCATGTCTCATAGACTTATACACAATCAGGTTTTTCACATCATCATGAACCTCTCTTCATGATCTTCTCTCATAGAGGGGGGGACTTTCCTCCCCCTGTCCCTGCCTTGCAGACCATCCACTTGAGAGTTGTGGCAGGAGAGATTACCATTGAAAACTGAGGCAAAAGAGCTGAGTACCTCAGCCTTCTCCGTTGTCACCAGATTGCCACTGATACTCATTGCAGAGGGGTATGCTCTTTGTCCTTCTCTTTCTGGCTGACATAACTGTTATTCTTTACACCCTTGTCAAGTTCAGCTCCAGATGTGCCTTGGCCTTCCTGGCTCCATTTCTACACTAAGAGGCAGCATACCCATCCTCTTCCCAGGATACCTGTCCCCGGTACTCCTGCCTGTGCATTTCCTTCTTGGCCTGAAGTCTGATGAATAGGTCTTGACTTAGCCATGCCAAGCCTTCCTTGTCTGATTTCTTACACGTTGAGATCAAGAGTCCTTGTACTCTATGAAAAGGGTCTTTAAAGATCTGCAAACTCTAGTATGCTGCTGCCAGCTATCAGCTTGTCTGTATCTGATACCTGTATTATGCCACAGAGAATGTGAAGACACTTTTTTTCCAGACCTCAGAAAATAAGATCTCAGGAAATAAACCTTTTTTCATTTCCTGGTTTCCCATGAGCAGTGAAGTAAGGTGGCTTCTTGTTTGAGATGAGCTGTGGAACAGCTTATTATCCACACAAGCAAATGGCCTGTTGCACTTAATATCTCTCTGAGATAACAAAGCCTGAGTACTAACCAGAGAGAAAAAAGATAGATAGATGCACGTCATGATGTCCCTCTGAACATGAATGCTGGCTGGGTAAAGGGAGGGGATAATTTGTGGTTTGGTAGTTCTTTGACCTCAGACCTCGGCTGGGGTGATGCAAAATGCACCTCAATGCTTCAGATTGGTACAGAGCTGATTCATCGAGGGTGACTCACCCTGTTAAGGATGGTCCTTAGCTGTAGGCTGACCAAAGGACCAGAGAATCTGGGAAGTTTGTGAGCAAAGCAAATATATGGAAAACAATCTGTTCAGAAAGTCATACATATGGAAAACAATCTGTTCAGAAAGTCATACTTTTTTCAAGAGATACTGCTCCTGATTTTTGTTGGCACAGCTGCTCTTGGGGGTGCCCCACGACAAGCAAAATGATGCAGGATAGCACAGGCATCTGAACAGCTCTCTAAGAGGGCAGGGGGGAGATCAGCAGATAGAGAGCAATTTGACAGGATAGTGTTAGGTAGGACTTTCCTCTATAATAAATATGTGGGAAACCTCCATTTTGGACATTATTTTAAGTGCAAGGAGTGAAGGGGAATGGGGGTCACAACCTGTTAATCCTGTTGGTTATCAGCAAAAACAGCAGGTGCTTGCCCACAGCTTTGCCAAAGCAAGCACCCAGAGTGCCTCGCTTGCTTTGTGATTCATTCACAGGAAGAGCACAGCATAGCACTAAGGGATGGCTTTATCAATCTCATTTCCTTCACAGTTAGATGTTTCCAGGTTTGTTTGTTCTTTACTGTCATGGCTTTTACAACTTCTAAATGTCTCAATTCACTTTAATTAAACTCTAAGTGTAATAGATCAGAGACCCTGTCAACTTTCTAATTATGTAACTTGTTTGTATTTTTTTCTTGGACTTCACACTGTTTTCAAATCCTACATTACAGGGATTTAGAGTGGGGTCTTTTTTACTATTCAAGTCTTTTTTTTTTTTTTTTTTTAGATAAAAAATTTTTCCACCTTTTCCCAGATCACAGGCA
>VZTT01070278.1:7785-22793 GCA_013400855.1 Buphagus erythrorhynchus
CAATGACGCTCAAAATAAATAATAGTAGACGTATTGTATTTATAACTGTGCAGCAGTGTTGAGATGATAATGACTATTTTTATATCTGGAATAAAAGTGTGATAATGCTGAGTGTGGAACTATCTCTCATGAAATAAATTTATGTAGTATTTTTGAAATATAGTAAACTAAATTATGTTACTGCCTCTTATTCTTACTACAGTCTGAATTTGGAAAGGGGGAGATATTTTAAATACTAAGTCTATAGCAGAAATCTGATAAATAATGGATAAATAAATATGATAAATAAATATTTGTTTTTCTTCTTTTGTGAGAATTTCCTTACTGGTAACTCAGTAGTATCGGAGTAGTGTGTATTCTTCTAGCAAGTACAGAGACATTTTTACATTGATCTGTCAGTCCTGTTGCGTACAACAACTGTGCAGATGGTTCAGAACAAGCTGGAAGCATAAATATGTACATATGTCTATACCTACACTTGTACATATATTATTCAGAAACCTACATAGTTGTATTTTATTATATTAAACTTCAAACTAAGGCCCTGGGAGCAGAAGTGCTGTTTTTCTAATAATGACTAGTGGGCTAGAATTTTGCAGAACAATATTGCTAAGGACTTGAAACAGATAGGACTGCAAAGTACCAGATTATGGATTCAATGGAAAGAATTCACTTTGCTTGTCATGTGCCACTTTTGAATATAGTGGCTGCGTTCTGTATTGCTCTTTCTATTAGGTGGTATTCCTGGTAAGTATCACCAACAGCTGCTCCAAGCTCTTTTTTAGATATTTATTGCTTTGAAATGATATAATGACTATCCCTATGAAATTGAGTTTGTTAATTCTGCTCTGTTACTTCTAATGGTATTAAATACTCAGTAAAATAATATCTGGTAGAACAAAATATATTGTCTTCAAGATATATAGGTCTAAATTTTGTTTTAAATGTTGTTTAAATAAGAAGACATCAAAAATAAAATAGTACTGAAATTGTGACTTTCAAATCCCGAAGAAAACTAGAGATTGGAGACCAGTCATAGTTTTAAACTAATTAAATTGTATTATATTAATCTCTGTACAATACTTTCACCAATATTTTGGCTTAAGTCCTATAGACCCACATAAGGGAAGAGAAAGACTTAAAATATTTGTGTAAATCAAAATCTTAGCATGAATATAATTAAATATGCANAAGAGCAAGCATTCCAAGCCTCCTCTCCTAGATCCACAGCTACCTTTGATCCTGGAGAGAGTATTTGAAGGAAAAGGGATTTTTTAAGCTCATGAGGCTTCATTCTCCTCGTGCTCAATATGAAGAGAGATAGCACATGATTGAAGGGGTTTGCTGATGTGCTGATGAGGTAAGTGGAAATCATGGAGTGGTTGAGGCTCCAGTTCTTGGCTTGATGTCCGAATAAGCAGCGTCCAGAAGGACAAAATATAGAAGGACTTAATTTTGCAGGGAATAGTACTTACTTGCAGGAGTGTTAGTCATTGAATTCTGCACATCTGCTGGCCTACCTCCATCTCTAGCACAATAAATAAGCACCTCTGCTGGCATGATTGGCTGAAGGAAAGTACAAACTAGAATTAGCTGCAGCGTGGACAACTGTAAGTACTGCAGGTACCCTGCTGTGAGCTTTCCTCAGAGAGGTCCACAGCCTACATGTTTCAACACAAAGCTTCAGTGAGGGCTAGACTGTAAAATCTTCTCAGTTTATTTACATAAGTTAAGAATTTGGCACCTAATTGACAAATGCAAATGAAATAAAACACTTTAATCAAGTGTTTCTCAGTCTGTATCTGCAGTGTTTGGCTGGTTTGCTTTTCTGTGGTACCTTTTGCATTGCTATTCCTATGCCAACAATGTGACTTTGCTGTTGTGACAATACAGCTTTAGCTGTTAATGTATAGGATGAGAAAAAATTCATAGTGGTGACATACTGTTAACTGGAGTTATAACAGCAAAATTTGTGTGATTGCATCTCCACATTCCCCAGCAAAATAAGGCTAGTATAAAATCTGTTACTGAACTGTTAAATTGGAAGATGAAAAGAACATATTCAATGGGGAGGAAAATTTGACTGCAAATGTGTGAATTTTGCACTAGAATAGACATTCAGATTCTTTGCAAATAGTACTGGACAGGATTCACAAATTTCTGGATATTTTGATAGAAAGAGAAAACCATGAACCTGCCAGCACTGAAAAGTTCAGAAGCCATGCCTGCAGAGAAATCTTTGCAATAAAAGACCTAACCTACAAAAAACAGACTAGCTATAGTAAGGTTCTCCATGTGCTTGGTATTTTGTTTTTCAAAGGGTGACACATTCCCTCCTGACAGTAAAATTATCTCTAGCTTGTTTTAAACCACCTTCTGTTATATAGAAATAGCTAAAAGCAGTGGAGCTTGTGCTTCATTTGGACAAATGCCCTTTTATGGGCAAAAATTATACTTTTTCAGTTATTACTCTTGACATCAGGAGACAAGAGTATAATTACATCTGCTTTTTTTAAATAATGAGAAATAAAAAAAAAAATCTGGATCATTCAGTGACCAATCAGGTGTTAATTAGGTTAGTTTATGTGATATCAATTTAATTCAGAGGAGATGAATCTAAATATTAATTGCCTTATTGAGAGAGGATTTTTAAAATTAGTCTCAGTAAGGAAAAGCAGAAACAGCTGCATTACCTTTTCCTGGTAATTTAAAACTGTGACCAAAAAGGGAGCTGAATATTTGCTCACCATTTTCCTCTACCTGAGAGCAAATAATTATGAGGGGCCCAAATAAGAAAAGCAAGCTGCATCTTAGAAAGTGTATCTGCCCTGGGCCCGGGATTACTCATGGAGACATTTCATTTATGTCCACACAAATGATAATATGTCCATCTTGGTGAGGAATGCCTGACTTGCCTTCTCAATATCATCCTACAGAAAAATATGCTGATTTCCTCTACAAGCCCTAAATGCATAGTGTCACCTGATGTTAATTGTGAAAAATAACCTTTCCCAGTATCTTTTGGCTGCAAACAAACTCCTAGGATACCTGAGACTAGTGATAATCACACTCTCATTTTTAAATGAGATTAATTCATGATTTAACATAAATTAATTTTATGAGATGAGGGTTAGGTTTTGCTGTTGTTTTGTAACTTTTAAGTTGAAAGGCACAAATATCTGAGCAAAAGTGTGAAAACAGGAACAGTTTCTTGTGAAAGTATGAGTCTGGTAAAGATAGCAGCAAAATTCATGGACCTTGGAAAGATGAAGGTGTGGACTTTGATGTCTTCTCCTGTTCTGCCGCTGGGAACTCTTTCTTGACAAATGCATTCAACTGCTCTGGCCTTGTTTTCCCATGCCTAAATAGGAGATAAAATTATATAGCAATCAGTGTAAGGATCTTGAAATACCTTTGTTGTAAAATAGTTTAGAGTGTGAAGTGTTGCGGACACATCATGTCTCAGGTGGAATTCCATTGCTTTGCACATCTCTTTGAGTCAGCCTTTCTGAGCCTGCTTCTTCTTGGCTCATTCTGGACCCACCTCTGGCCATTCTGAATGCTGAGTCTGGCTGAACATCACAGCTCTTCAGCCACTCTCCAGAGCCTTTCTGGATCATCTACTGTGCCTTGAGGGAAGGATTTTATTTGAAGCCAGATTTTAGAAACAAAAAAGAAGCAAGTTATTTTATGCAGAATTTGGCAGATTTTATTTGGCAATTGCAGGTACAATAACTAATTCATTGTCTTTTCAGGTCAGGCTTGGCATGTTACAGGTTCTGTAATATAGGTTAAGGTTTCTGAGGGAAAAAGATTTTAAATCCATGCGTCTTTCTGACTGCCCCATCAGTGCCACTTTTGATTTTTTAAACTCCTTACTCAGACACACTTTGCCCCACACTGCTTTTCATGTTCATCATCTTTTCAGTTAGAAAAGAGGAGTCACAGAGCCAAAATCTTGTTTCCAAATTCCTCAACCTCTTTTTTAATTATTCTGAGCTAACCATGGAGCACTACTTGCTTCCTATCTGGGCTTGACAGTGCTAGACTAGCAATCCCACCCTTTTACTTTACCAAGAAATCATTTTTGTCAAGTGCAACGAATGTAAAACAGAATGCCAGTGAAATCTGCCATTCATCATGCAAAGCATTTGAGATTGTGCATAACTGCTTTTCAGCAAAGGCTTGATTTCTGCTGTTTATAAAGACTCCCTGGTGCCTGAGAGAAGAATAGCAGTAATATGCAAAGGTTTATAAGTGATTTGAATACTCCTCCCCCATTCAAGTAATTGGATTTTTAAAAAATTTGTGGAGTGGAACAGAGGAGCTTCAGAAACAACAACTCTTTTCTTATTACTATCAACAAGGGGTAGCTAAAAGATGCTTAGTGATTTCCCTCCTCGGTAATACAGTTTAATTCATAGAAATTAATCATATTTTATAAAAGCTGATGGATAACACTGATTTTTACAAGTCGCTGTTTCATTAGCTCCGATATTGTTATTGATTAATTTTGACGTAAAGCCAAAGCAGATCTATTTACTTTATCACTGGATTCCTTACAATGCAGCATGCACTGGTGCTAGTCTGTTTATTGTGGAATATGTGCTATATTACAGGATTTTGTTTCATATTACTTTATTACAGGAGGATTATGGATTTATGTGGTTAGGTTTACCTAATTATATTAGTGTATAATGCAAGAGAACCAGTATGTGTTTGTGTGTGCAAAATCAGTTTTCTGGTTAGAGGGATAAAGGTGCTTGTAACTGTTTTGTTCTGGAGGCTTAAATGTGTATGAAATGACATCTGCAGTGCTAGGTCAGCCTTATTTCTCTAGCCCCTGACTTGTTCTGGCTGCTGATTCAAATTACACCTACAATTAAACAGAGTGCCTCAAAAGCATGCTGATAAAAACTGGCAGCATTATTTCTGCCTGGGCCGATAAACAGTACTTGACTTTCCCATAACTGTTCTACCACCCACCTTCCTTCAGCTGTAAGTGGGATGTCATGGCAAAATGACAAACGTTCCCTCTTTAATACTTCTTCATGATGAACTGCTTCATATTTTCTTCTGACGAAAAGTAAATTTCTTAAGTATGATAACTCCTTCGGGTTTTCTACACTCATGAAAGATAACCAAACCACATCAGTATTTCATAATCTTCTCTTTGAAACTGGTGGTATTGTGGTACATGTTATACCACGTCCATAGCTCTCGTGGGTGAAATCTTCACTTATGAGCTTCCAGACCATGAAGCCAGGCACACAGATTGTGTAATATTCATGCTATAGGAGTCCATGGCATTGCAAAGGATGCTATAATTCTACAGCATATTTGGATATGTGATTTGTAACAAATAGCTGAACCAAGCTTTGTTTGCATAGTCCAGCTATTTAGAAGGTAATTTATGTGAGCAGAGCCTCCCTGCATTGCTGTGGGATATTTTTAATAGATCAGATGAGAACAGGCATCTTTCTCCTTTGCACATGCCTCCTATTCTCATTCCTGACCTCATTCCATTAGATCAGGGATCTTCTTATCAGACTCTTCTTATTTCCTAATCCTTCTGTGTTGAACAAGGCAAATCTTTCTCCTGTAGTCTTCATGGATAACCTCTCTACCAAATTCTTCACAGAGATAGTTAAATAGCTGGAGCGTGAAATTGTGTGTGGACTTTTGAAACAGGAATGGAAATGTAAACTCAGCGCATGCATTATAGTCATGTGTTATGTGATTTAACTGTTTGATGTCTGTAATAAGGAACAAGGTAAACTTCAGATTAAAACCAGAATTTTGTGATGGTTAAAAACCAAGCAATTAGACAAGAAAATGTGGAATATTCCTTTGGAAAAACATCAGTCACTTTAACTACATGCATGTTTATTGTTGGTGCTTTTTTGTCCATAAAGTCACAGCATTGCAAAAGTCCGTTAATCAGAAACTGTTTTTTATATCAGGCTTTCTTTTCAGTGTCTAGGGTTTTCAAAGATCTTTTTTTCTTGATGTTTTGTAGTTTCTTTCTGTTTGAATCTTAATTTGTCCCTTATCCCTAATTTTTGCCTGTTTTTAGTAGAGTTTTCCTTATCTCTGCACAAATCAATGCAATTTCCTGCTTTGAAAGTGAATAACAGATATCTACTCTTCCAATACAACTTTATCAGCAGCTGTAGCTGCATTGAGCACATATCTTAGAGTGATACCCTAAGTCTTTACTTGCTGGTAAGAAAGTAACGTAGGACTTTGCCTTGGTCAAAATACATAGCATCTAATGTTTATTCTCCACTAGTAGGGGTTTTACACTGTCAAGGACCTAATGTGTTTTTGAAAAATTCAAATATTAGTAACATTTAGCTTTCAAAGATTGGAAACATATAGTGTATTATAACTGTTCAATCTAGAGAGTAGATGTAGAAACATTATAAAAGAGAAAATTTAAGCTTTTTACTTTTTCTGGAAATATACTTTTTCCTTTTTCTGTCATCTTCTGAAGCTCCTCTGCTTTATGCATTTTTTTTGTAGTAATTATCCATGTTTTGAAGGTTACTTGAATTAATATTTTTTCCATGTATAAATTACCCTTCAGGTAACTTGCACACCTTTAAACATCATGCAGATAATTCAGTACTTTTGATAATTCTCACCAGTTAGATAGTCGTTGTTATAGAGTACTGGAGATAGAGGAGAAAGAGAAAAACCAGAGGAAGAATTTCATCATAATATTTACACATGCATATAACTCACAGTCCTGAGGAACCAGGAGTCATTCTTTAGCTTGGTGAGGCTTTTTTGGAAATAAACACAATTTACCCATGTGAAAACACAAGAAATCCTTATGCTTTCTGGGCTGAATTTCATCAGCCTTCTAACCTGAACTGTCTGACCTCATAAAAACATTTCCCTCCCTGAATTTTTTTGCCCTGTACTTTGCCCTGTAGCCTTATCTCCATGTCCAAATTAATTTTGGGCATGTTCTCAGAGCTGATTGCAGGCAGAATTGAACTTTGTTCCCTCTGGGAGCCAGCTGGCTGGAGGCCAGCCCTGGCCACGCTGCAGTGCCTGAGCGGATGAGCTGTTCTTCTCAGCAAGTGCCATTAAATGCACCCGAGCAGCAGGCAGGCAGGCTCGTGGCTTGCAGCTCAGAGACAGCCTGAGCCTGCCCAGCTCAGAGCATCAGCAAGGAGACCTCATGCCTCTGCCATCCTCTGGGCAGAAAGACCTTTATCTGCCCACTGTCTCCCTCCTTCTGGAGACTCAAACAAGGAAGGCATTTAATAATCTTCTGTACTTATCTGAACTAGCTGTTATTTGAACCCTTTTCTCATATTGTAATGTCTGCCTTTAACTGGGATTTCTCTTTGGCTTACCCTATCATACATCTTTGAAACCTTTTAATATGGCTCATCATGTGCTTTGCTAATTAAAACTCATGTTCTGTTTTAACTTTTCTGCTTTTATCTCCCTGGCACAGGAAGGCTTACACTCATCCTTAGTAGCCAGTACATTATTTTCTGCTTTTTCCTCAATCTCTTCTCCACATTTAGGTTGCACCTTTTTATCCTTCAGAAAATCCTTGGTCATCTCTGCCTCCTAGCGAGCTAAAGTGACAACATTTCACAACACTGAAGATCATGTCCCCTTTCCCATATTGTGTTTAGTGCCCACACACTGCCTTCACCACCAAAGTGCAAGTTTCAGTAAATGTGTTATTTCAACTAAATACTGAAAACAGTACTCTGAGCACACATAGCTTTTCATTTATGTATGAAACAACAGAGTCCTCCTCTAACATCACTAACATAGCTGTGAATATATAGTATTTGTTCATAGCCTGTTGTGAAATTAATGCTGAAAGCAAAGTCTGTGATTTTTCTCTAAGTCAGAAGACGGAATTTGTTTTTAATCTCAGCTGGGATGGGAGTATATGCAATTTGTCAAGAGAAATCCTAAATATGCATGAGGAGCTTTAATATGGACTTTGCAGCAAGTATGCCCACAACTGTAAGAGTTTCAGCTGGAGTGCTGTTTGAGCAGATATGGTTTCTACATATTTAGTAACCCTCACTACATACATTTTTCAGAAGCTCAGCTTGAACTTGTAAACAGAGGTTAACCTTCCTCTTAGCAGAAATATAATGTGGCTGTGATTTTTCTTCTTGGGCCTCTCTGGATATACATTTTGTGCCTGTAAGGAAAGAGTGTTCTCACTTCCTGAGTTTGTAAGCTGTATATTTCAATGAGGGTGACTTTTTGCTTTATATGAATCACACTATTAAATTTTATAGTTGCTTCTCCAAAATGTGCTGAGTACTGCAATTCATTTTTTAGGGGTTCATCTTCTTTCTATTTGTGCTTATATGTGCTTCTACTGGTCACTTTGATTTCAGTGGCACTGTGAAGGAATGGTTGATTGGAGAATTACTTATTCTTGCTCCCTTAAAAAGTACAAAACAGCTTGCAAGAAACACATCTTACCCTTTGAAGTTAGCTTGTGATAGTTTCTTTTTTATCCTTTATCTCCTTGCTGTTGCTTGATAAATACCAAGTTCTAAACTGCTTCTATTAAATTTGATTTGTCAATGTTACAAAACCAAGAGGTTTTTCACAATATATATTTAATTTGAAAATTGGTGTGAATGTGTCACCCTTCAGCCCTGTTGGTTTCCAAAATTAACATTAAAACAATTCTGAAGGGAAGTGGGCAGCAAAGAGGTTTCCATTTTTGCAGCTGGGAGATTTTTGAGAAAACAATAAGAAATAGAGAGTAAAGCAGGTTTTCCTGAAGAACCACCTGTGTTTTGAAATACCACTCAAACCACTTCACACATTTAAAGAGTTTCATTCAACTGCTCAAATATTATATAATTCTCTGTATCTCTGTGTATGTGTTTATATATAGATCAATCACTCAGTCACAGAATATCCTGAGTTGGAAAGGACCCACAGGGATCATCGAGTCCAGCTCTTAAGTGAATGGCTTGTACAGGGATTATGTGCTCTAAAAAATGCTATAATAATATCCATTTTAACCAAAAGTTGCTATTGCTATTTTAACAGTGAAGTAATTTGTATGAAAAATGTCTCATATTCTCCATTTGTTAGAAGTAAATTGTTTTAACAATGCATGTAGCACAGTCTTAGTAAGTAGAGTGTTGAAATAGTTTTTGGTATTTTATTGTCTTTCCCTTAAAAAAAAAATCACATTTTAAATCACAACCGGTAAACAATTGTTAAAAAATAGACTTTGATGTATATGTGAAAACAGGATGTTTTTAGTGGCATTTTTAAGCAAATAACACCTAGGAAAGAGAATTGAATATTAATCTGTGAATGAAAACTCTCAAAAATTAAGAACTGAATGAACTTCAAAGCATCTTCTGTCTTTATACCTCTAAACCTGATTCTCCAGGACATGTGAGAGATGTATTTCTAGGGAAGATTTAAGAGACAACTCCATTACCTAGTCTTGTGGATTTTGTTCCCTTAACTTTGAGAACAAAAAAACCACTTAATTTTCTTTTTCAATGTGATTCTGACACTAGCATGATAAAAATGTGTACAAATGTAATTTTCTGTTTTGATGCCTATTTCAAAAATGTCAAGTTAACAGTATAAAATATAAAAATATAAATTGATTCTGAAAACCAGTAACAATCCAAGGACTGTGTAATGCTTGCATTGTCTAACTTGAATTTCCTACTTCTTTGTTTTGTCCATAGACACCCTATTTTTGGCCATCAAATTGTTGGGAGCCGGAAAACACAGACTATGGTCAGTGTAGAAATATTTCCTATTTCTTTTGGAAATTATGCATTATATAAATGAATGCATCACTGCAATCTCTTGTTTCACCATCCCATTGTTTAAAACATAATTATATGCCATGTAATTCCTGTGCAAGAGCTGCTGATATTGAATTGAACATGTTGCTATCTTTTTCAAAGTTTATCAGAAGCTTATCAAAGTAATATTTTGAAGTGGATCTGAGTAAAATATAAAAAACTGCAAGCCCCAAAATTAAAGACTCATCAAAACCTACCTTGCCCTTTATATCCTCTGTTTGCTCCAGCAAGTGTAATTATTTACAGTGAGAGAATCTCAGTGGAGCAGAGGAGACTTTATTGATGGTTGTGCAATGGTAATTATCAGATTGAGACCCAAAGATGTACCGAGTTTAGAACTCTTCTAATATACACCATGTAGAAAATTACTTGCTATGAAAACAAATATAGTTCTAATATTAACTGTACTAGAAAATACAGTTTATTGTTTATTTGCCTGTTTGTTGGGGGTTTATTAATAAATTATATGCTGTAATTACTGATGTGTGCTTAGACAGCAAAATCTGAAGATAATAGGTAGCAGTGTATAAGGAAAAAATATTATTAAAAATGATAGCAAAATTAGGTTCCTCAGTACATCAAATAGTGACCTAATTTTAAAAGAAAGTGGATCTATGAGCAGCCTCCTGTTCATTTTAATCCAAACTGTAAGTACTGAGCTCATCTGAAGACCAGGTCACTTATTTAGGTAACTGAGCATGTACCTGATAGGTCATGTTTTCAAAACTTCAGACCATGAATGTCTCTTTTTACAGCTTTTCAGAAATTTAGGTGAATGTTCACTTGTAATTTGGATTCTATGCCTTTGGGAGTTGAAGACTTCGGGGATGGATAGTTCCAATAAATGCTTCCTTCCTTTTTGGAGCAGACACAGTTTAATTTCAAATACATTGCCAAATAAAGTAATTTTGAGCTGAGACTCTCAGCAGAGCTGAGTGTCTCCAAGGTACAGTTTGAAAATGTGACAGTTTCCTTATCCTATAGGAGTAAAAAAATGTTCAATTTTTACTGATATTCGAAGATGTCCAGTAAATAGTTATTGAAAATTCCCGAGGAGGGGGGATTCTTACCACATGTGTTTGCTTAGCCATTCCATATGAGGAAATTAGTCACTGAAGGAAAAATGATTGATTTACCATTCATTACTTCAGTATAGTCCCCTAATATGTTAAAGATCAGCAAGTAATTTACTATGGTTTAAGAGACATTGAGTTGTTCAGCTGTAATGTTTATCACATTACTGGGGTGGTTTTAATAAATAATTATATGCTTAACATGTCTGAATTTGAGATCAGGCTGAGAAACTTTCTGTTAATATCCTTTAGTCTAAAGTAGGAGATACTAATTTTCCTGTCACAGTTGATCAGTGGATTGGTCAATGAATTATAAACCTTAGTCAGTAAATAGAAATCTTGTATAATGTGTCCAGGTTTGCATGCCAGGAATACAGAATTAAACTTGGAATCAGTGTCTTCATCATGCAGGGAGGTGCTTTTGCTGAACAGTAAATGCACTCATTTGAGAGCTTTTGAGATTTAAATATGTTTCAGTTGCTGAGTTAAGCTCTTTGGTTGCAGAGGGGAGAAGGAAGGGGAAGCAAACCCTCCAATCCTGCTATCTTATTGCTCCTCCCATGTCATGAGCCAAAAGTGCAATCCTGTATGAAACAGACCCACAGCTTCCCTGTGTATCAGGATCAGAGCATTGTACTGGAGCTACCAAAGGGGACTGTGTGTCACCAGAACTGGATAATGCTGGAGCATTTGCAGGAAAATAAACTTTTAAGGCACCTTTTCAATACTGTTCTTATTAGGTTAGCATCATCTGAGTCCCAGTAATTAGCATGTCCTTTGTAAAAAATGGTGATCAGAGTAATACAGGAAAATCAAAATATTTAATCAAAATATTTAAGTAACAAAAATAAATGAAAAGTAGGCTTGAAACATTTTGAAAATATTAAAGGATAAATATCACCTCAAATATACACCAAATAGGTTCTGCAGATTTCCACGGTAAATTGTTACTTCCTGGAAAATATAGTACATGGAATTTATGTTATCACATATATGCAAATACATTTCATAGTTATCATCCATTATGGTGCTGTGTAGTGCTACCAATTTCATGGACTTGTCCTGAAAAAACTTGAAACTATGCCCTCTAAAATTAATGACTGTGGTCTCTCCAGACCAGAAAAAAGTAAACTCTCTCTGGAATCTTCCTTGATCAAAGTTCCTAACAAGGCAAATAATTTTCTTTGCCATTAACCTAATTTTACAAGCCATTGGAAATACTCTAGAATTTAAAAATTAATCATTACCATTCATCTTTACTCTTTCATGACTGGGCTACTGTCCAGAATGTAGCACACTGCCAGGAAAATAATTTATCTTAAACAAGAAATTAAATGAGATTGAGATACTGTGTGTTAGTTTATTACCAAAACTAACTAAGAAACAAATGATCCTTACATATTTGTATAACTTGGTAATATCTTCTCTAAAATATAATTTGATCTATATGAGCTTGTCATATCAAATATTTGCCTTAAAAAATATTCTTCTGTAGAAAGTATAACTGAAAAAAACATACAAAAAGAATTGTCCAATATGTCAAAAAACAACAGACACATTCTCATAATAAAGGTGTAGTGCACTGCTACTTTGTGGTGGCAAAAAAAGGGCTTGGATTAATTTAATTTATGTCAAAATGGAAAATAGCCTTTTGATTGTCATTTCCAAAATATTCATTATGATCATTCTGAGGTTACTGAGAAACTTCTAATTTTCATAAATTGCTGAAAATCTTCCTTCTTTTCTTGAAAATCATGCTTTAAGTGTTGTTGAGAGATATTCCTCAAATTGCTAATAATTTTTACAAAGGCAGGTCCTTAAGTTCCATCTGTTGAAGTCCCATTTTAGTGCCAAATGTCTTGGAGTCCACCCAGGCAGGACATGTTGTCCTTTGTAGAATCCCATTGGTTTTAGTGGGATTATGTTAGTGAAAATAAGCAATAATAATAACTGCTATTATTAAGGCAAATATAGATGAAATAACTTTGCTTTTTCCTCTGAGTTAAGTCATGTTCCTGAATTATGATTAGGTTTTGTGACAAGTAGAATTGGATCTCAATTCAGAAAAACTGGCTCTTGAAATGAACACAGCTAGTAGCTGAGCATGTGACCTGCTTGTAATTATCTTCTCTTTTCTTACAGATAGAATTTTGTAACTGATGGAATTATTTACCTGGCATATTATAAACAGGTCATGTCATTAGGAATTAGTTAAATAGGGAGGCTAGTTAAGACAATTGCATCCTAGAAAAAGTCAACTGTGTCTATATAGTTGCAACAGGATGTTGTTTGAGCATTGTAATTTTTTTTGTGTGCATTTCTCTCAAATGAGTTAAAAATGGAGGACTGCAGAATGTTGGTGAGTTATAGAGAACACAGTAAATAACTGATAATGCAACATGAGTTGAAGAGCACTTGACCATGTGATCTTTAATTGATGCTAAATTAGACTATTTTTCTCTATATTCAAAGCAAATTCTTAAATTCTGTTGCTGTGAAGAAGGACAAGTTTTGAAAATGTAGCATATTTACAATAGCTTTCCAGGTAAAGTCATCTATTACAAAGGCAATCTCCTAGGAAATTAGAGCAATCAAGGGGGTTGGGGTAAGTCTTAATTAATTGCTCCCTTTAAAAGTGTATGATACTTGTCTGGATAAGTGCTGCAGTTCTTTAGATAGTCATCACTTCGTTATCTATCCTGTGGTACAGTAAAATGAGGTAACCATTTACTTTTGCTGTGTCAAAGCTGTTTCATTGTTGTTCTCCAGCATTTTTAAGAAAGTACAAGTATTTCCTTATTAAGTTTACTTGATAATCAGCTAACGAGTCAGTCTGAACAACACTTCCTTCCTAATGATATCTTCTTATCGCTTAAAAGTAAACTGACAGAGGCCTCTCCATATTCTGCCTCTGCTGCTCTGTTCTGAACATGAGCCATTTCCCCTGGATCATTTCCCTCTTCTCTCCCAAACCAGCAGTAATGCTAAAAAGTACATAGTGCACTAAAAGTAACTGCAGTCATGTATCATGTTTTTCTCATGTTGAAAATTTCTATATAATTTTCTCCTTAGCGTCTCTTGCCTACTTATTTTACATGTTTAGCTTCAAATTCCTCTATGAAATTTGAGTAGTCCAGGAATTTTCTCTCTCATTTTTCTTTCTGTACCCTTTACCACAAAGTGACTGTTTGGAAGGAGAACTGTGTGGAGAATGCATTATATATTTTCTTTGCCTAAATGCACAGGAAGGATTTCCTTGGCAACAGCTTATTAGTAAGAAATTTGTGTTTGAGAAATACTGATCCCTATTGCTTACCTGAACTCTGCTGGAACACTGCATGTTCTCAGCCTCTCTGGAAATCAACCCATAACTATGAGTCAGTAGCTTGTGGCAAAACTGGTAGCAGAGAAGCACTTTTGATACAAATTGTCATATATATATTAAAAAAAAATTGTTAAAATTCATGCCATGAGAATTTACCAAGGATGTGTGAATAGTTTCTGGAGAGCTCTGTCATTCTATAATCTCAAATCTTGATTCTCACTTCCCATTTTTTCAACAGCTAATGTCAGAATATGTCAGCAATGACTCCTGCAAGCAATTCTTTTAAGTCCTTAATACAGATCCCTCTGTTAAGGACCTGCCTCTCAAAATTTTCTGGATTTCTAGGTGTAGTAAGAAACAGAGTTTTCCTACTGGAACTCAATGTTTCTAAGACTGGATTGTGACTCCTTAAGAGAATGACTTGCCTTTAGGAAGCTGCATATACAGAATATATTGACTAAGATTTTGGTGACATGACTAAGTGAGGAGTACAATATACCAAGAATAAGAGCCTCTCAAGAAAAATGTGACTGGTGTCAGTGACTGCTATGCATAAAATTTGATCTGGGTAGAACCACATCAAATGAGCTTTAGGAAAGACACTTATATTAGCAGATAGGTGGAAGAGATGACCTACAGTATTTTTTCCCATTCTGAATTCATATACCATTATATTTCTCTGAAGATATACATTATCCACTCATTAGAAGCTATCTCTGTCATATAAATTATGAAATTAAAGTCTCACTTCAACAAGTATGGTCT
>VZTT01070279.1:0-11940 GCA_013400855.1 Buphagus erythrorhynchus
TTACTACGATTAAACAATAATTACATTCAATTACGAAACAATCGTTACATTTTACAATCATATCATTTATCATATGATGATTACGCAGGTGTAGCTTCACATGATCTAGAAAAAGCAAAGCTCAGTATTCATTCCCAGGGCCTAGTTCCCTTTCCCAGGCCTACCAGACCCAGCCTTCCTTTCCACCCCCCTGAATCTATTGTATGCAATTCCCATGATTTTTAGAAACATTTTAACCCTATGCTATCACCTAGACAGAATGAGAAACTGGAATTTGAATAGCTTTCCCCTGCTTTTGTTTTACTTTCTTATTTAACACATGCATTTGTTTAACTTGTAATTCATTAGCTTCAATTAATTTGAACTTTTTCTTCACTTTGTGGGCATGAAAATAAAGCAGCTCTGACACATGTGCTTGCTAAGGGGATAGTTTCATTGAAGTGAAATCATCCAATCAAGCCAATACTAGAGTGACTTTGGTTTTACTTTAAACGGCTGCTATATTATATAAATGAAAGCCCTACAGAAAAAATCACTTTTTTGATTGTTCTCTCAAGAAATAACACAAGATTATCTTGCCCCATAAGGTCACCTTTTCTAGTGTAACATGGGGAGGAAAGCCAGTCATTTGGGCTCATGGACTCCAGAAGCAGCTGCTGCCCTGTGCTTATACTGTTCCTTGCAGCAGGTGCAAGAACAGCCTGGGTTTCCATGGCTAACCTAAATATGGGTGTTTGGGAAAAGCTTGAAAGGGTGAGCACCTTTCAGGGGACAGTGCTTATGCTGTGCCACCTTGGCACAGCGAGTGGAAAAGAAAACGGCACTAAGCAGAATCTTTGGCTGATGCAAATTGCCTTCATTTCAGGAACACCAGCCTTTATTTTACGCTGTCAAAAATCATCCATCAGAGCAATACAAAATGCCAAACAAACCATGGAAAAACAAGCCCATGTACAGTCTGTGGGAAAGAAGCAAACTTTCTCCCAGAATCAGTCTTTGCATACAGATTTCTCATTTTTACAGGTAAAATATTTTCACCTCATAGATATAAGTCATAGTTATCAGCCATGATATTTGCTTTACTGATGGAAGAAGTAAAATTGCCTGATATATTTGAAATCCCCTTCCAAATATAAGTAAATGTAAGAAAAAGTGATAAGAATTTAAACACCTGAACCTTTAAAGAACTAAAATCAAGTCACATCTAACAAACTGATATTACTTATTACAACCCTTCCATTCTTCCAAAATTTCAGTGTTACTAACTGTAGCTGTTGTATAGCTTAATTTTGAAGTAAGGATAACAGTGTACTGCTAGTAACTTCTTTACCCTGGACTTCATATGTGTGCTGGTTTCACCTGGGGAGGACAGACCCAGAGAGACTCTGTGAGTTGATGGGACCAATTGAAGGCTGGTTTGGTTACTGACAGCCTGAGGAACCCATTGGAGAAAGTTAGTTTGCTCCGTGAAAACATGTTTGGAAGGAAGTAACCTGGAAAAGAGCTCTCTTTCTCTTCTGGCAGCAGTGCAGGTAACTGAGCCCGGGCCTGGCTCCACTGCAGGTCTGCGGGCCTGGCAGGGGGGCAGGGCCGGGCCCCCCCTTTCTGAGGAGCTGGTATGTCCTGGCAGGGAGGAGGGGTGGACAGTGGCTGTTGCAGCCGAACCCAAGCAGGCTGATTGAGATCCCAGCCATTCCCCCTCCCCCCCCTTTCCAGCGCGGCCTGAGTTTCCAAGATCCTGGCGCAGCTCCAGCATTGCAGCCTTTCTTTCCCCATGTGAAATCTTAACTCTTTCAATGTTCATATAAGACTTGCAGACTTTTCAATCCTCCCTGGAGTGAGAAGGGAAAAATAAAAGAACTAAGTTTCTTTAGATGTAAGGAGAATGAGAGATGCTGTGAAGATGGCTGGAAATCCTTTTGTAAGATTGTAGGAATGAACTGATATCGCACTGAAAAATTCTATAAACTGTGGAGAAGAGGCATGGGGGATTGGAATGTTCCATTTGATAGATCATTTGACCAAAAGCACCCGTGTTGAGAATCTTTGCCCCGAGGAAAGAAGGGGATTTCAGTTTTCTGAGGATGAAGCATGAACAGAGAGAAAAGAGATGAAGAGAACTTTTGCTTTGGAACAGTCCATTCTTAAAAGTAATACCCCATGAGTTTAACATGGCCCATAAGCACAGCTTTGGGAGAGCTGTGAAGATGAGACGAGCCTCACGATTTGCAAGTTTTTTTCCTGGGCAGATGCGAATCATGAAAGTGAAGCCAGGAGAGAACTGGTTTTATTCCCTCCTTGTGGAGAAGTCCCTATGGCCTGACAAGAAGAAACTTCTCTCTCTGAAGTGAACTGAAAAGGACTATTTAAGTTGGGAACTGACTGAAGTAGTTTTTTGTATGTTTGTTTTGTTGTTATGAAGGTTGGGAGAGGGGAGGAGGGAGTGGTCTGAAAATCTTTTTCTGAATTTGTTTATTTCTTTCTTTGTGTAGTTAATAAATTTCTTTTTATACCCTTTTAAGTTTTAGGCCTGCCTTGCTCTTTTGCTCCTGGTTCTGTCTCACAACAGAAAATGAGTACATTTAAATTGGCAAATCAAAACTATAACATTTTTGGTGCGTTGGCCGGGAAATTCAAATTAATATTTAGAGATAATATGTTAGCTTCAGTCATGATAAAGCATTTTACTGAATAACAGCAAACCTATCACCAGGTTGAAACCTTTGTTTCCTTTGTTGTTCTCACCATTCAGATACTTCTGGTTTTGATTTGCCAAAACATTCCTGAACCAAGGCTTTGAAACACAATACAACCTGAAACTTGGCAAAAAATTTTTCTTCCAATCTCTACAAATCTTTGCTGACAGTCTAGCCAAAAATCTCTATCCAAAGATCTACAAATGCTGGGAAGTATTATCTCTAATCCTCACTTTTCGGACCCATCTCTAGTAGTACTAAAAATAGGAGAGCTGGGTGGCTTGACGTAAAGTGTCAGACAATGTAAACTACTCTGAAATTGCTTGGGATGATTCATTCTCCTACTCTTCTCTCGCTTCTCAAAGCCAGGATTTATGAAGTCTTATTTAAAGTCAAACCCATACCATTTTTCATCAAGTGGCACTTGCCCTACATTATTTCCAATCACCTTGCATCCAGTATAGTCCACTAATACTGAGAATATTCTTTGTGTGTTGTTGCTGTTCTCTTCCAGAATTCGCTTTCTCTTTGCCCTGATTTTCTACAACTATTGAAAAATTTCAGTCATCACAGGATAAAAAGCTCTCAGTTTGTAAGATGATTAATTTTTGCTTGAGCAGGCCAAGAAGCAAGAAGCAAGAAGCAGACCTGAGTACTAGTCTTTCTGTTTCTCTCTGTCCTTGAGAACTGGCTTCCAGTTGGAAACACTCCTTTGCAAGGGCATCGTATCTGGGGGGAAAAAATAGTTAGGAGGATCTGGAGGATTAAGTCTCTAATTGCATGAAGCCATGAGTCTAGTACTCATGTCCTGACTCTTGTGAAGGGCATTATGCTGGACCTGAGACACTCTTCAGGGCAAAGGATGGGACAGGGCATTGGTACTTGTTGGCACTTACTTAGATGAAACATAAATATTCCAGTATCACAACAGCAATGATTTTAGCAGGGCAATATTATGAAGCAAGGCCACAACCTGGGTGGCTGCAGACAAAAGACAAACCTGTACCCTAACTTCTATAGGTCCTTTGAAAACTGTATGCTGGCCCTGCATACAATGTATTCTTATCTCAAGTCCTCTCAGCCAACTTTTGTCTCATCCCTGGTTATTTCTTTGTGCCAGCTGAGACTGGGGTTGAGCCTTAGGACATACAGGTTCTCTCTGGACTGAGAGTATAAAATGGGTACAGGAAGCAGGGAGGAAAGGGAAAGCAGTTTAATCAACCTGGCAAACCAAACAGTTTCTCCTCTGACCGCCTCAGTTAGGAACTGGGTTGTTTGTCCATTCAGGGAAGGTAGCTGTGGATCTAACTCTCTCTTTACTTGTGCTGTCCTGATTCAGGGTTACCAACATTAGGATGAGTGAGGGGGTTGTAACAAGTCCTGAGGGAGGAGAACTGAAATTCCATGTTCTCTTTCTTTAAAACAAGTGAAAGCTGGCAGCATAGAATAACTAATGATAAAAATGGATAGCTATTAAAATAATACTATTTAAAGCAACTTTGGAGAAGTCACTACACTATCCTTGCTCTCACCTTTAGACATCTCATTTTGCATGCAAGTCACTTAAACAGCATGGAAGGAACCAACTGTAGACAGCTTCAAAGATTTTGAGAAAACAAGGAAATTTATTGGAAAGTTTTTACCACTGCAAGTATCACAAACGACCTTACAAAATACAAAGGAGCAAGCCTGCAAGAAAACTTCCCCAGGCTCTATGAATATAGAGCACCTTGCAGAGTAGCTTGTTTGTTGTTAGGTTTTGGGGTTTTTTATAATCACTGAAGAAATGCTAAAAATTTAATCGTAGAGAAAAAATTCTTTATATTGACCTCTGTGCCTCTGCAGTATTCCTTCCTCTGAAAAGAAAGATAATGGTTTAAAGTGGAGGAAGAACAAACAACTGAGTACAAGGAAATTTCCAGAGTACTTTTTTAGCAACATTGCCAAGTGTCTTTGAAGATTTACACCCTATCACTATCCATTTTTTTGGAATTAACTTCTGAGAAGGCCAAAGACAAATTTCATCTCATTACAGCAATTGCAGCTATAGTCAGTCCAAACAATTCTCAAATGTTTATCTGTCAACACCATCCACTTAGTCCCTGACACTCTGGTCAGCTGGAAAACTACTGCAGCTAAACAACATACTATATGCAGATCACTTTGATTTCTTCAAATACCTGCTGCAATGCAGAGGCAGTTTCTCTACAGTTTCTACAGTTTTTGGTGTACTCATGAGAACACTCACCATGGAGCTCCAAACAAAACCATTCCCAGGGACAAACAGCCTTCTGTGCTGGCTTATAGAAGGAAATTATTTTCATTTATTGTTTTTTAGATTTATTTGTACCTGAGTGGAAGCCTGACTTGCTAGGCAGAATCATTGGGCTGCCAGAACAGAGGTGATCAATGCTATAAAAAATGTAACATAATATAATGGGCCTGAGCCTACACCTTTAAATTAGTGGTGATTTTGCCTGTGAATTCCATTTTAAAAGTGGCCAATTTACTCAGTATTTATAAGCCCAGGAGAGTGCCGAGAACGAGGTCCACCACAGTGAGAGGCACAGTCTGCAATAAACCAAGTGCCACATCCATGGCAATTCACAGCACAGTTAATAAATTTTCAACATAAAAAAACATATATATTTATCAGGGCCACCAAAGGAGAAGCAATTTACAAAATTGACTGAAGGCATTTCACATCTGATGTGTTTTTCATGGCTTTGGTCTTTTGTTGGAACCTCACTTGCTCACTTGGATGCTCAGAGAGTGAGGATAGCCCCCGGCAAGCATTTTGCTATCCCTGGGCAGCTGGTGGAATGAAGTGGCCTATATAAGTCACTCCCCTTCTCTGGTCTACAGACAGACAGACATCCCTCTGCTGGGGTGCAGTAATGTTGGGCACTCCTTGAATACATGGTGGTTCTTTTATGGACTAGTGCATATTGGGCTTTGAAAATCCTGCCCACTTCAAAAGATAGAGCAGAACAAATAATTAGGGTCTGAATTTTATAGATATGAAACTGTATCTGGCAGATACTAAATACTTCCCCACAGCCCTGGGCAGAGCTAGGAAAAACTCTCAACATATGCCAAATGTCAAGTCAAAGCCCAGACTTAAACACCATCTTTCCTTCAAATAATAATTTGTAATAGTTGTATTTAACACACCGTTTCCCATACCAGGGAGATAAAATTTTCCTGGCTGATATGTTGGTCATGCTGTTCCATATTGCAAAACACTCCACATGTATTTTGTACTAATGTCCATAGTTTCCCAGTAACATTCAGCTTTCTCTACTCTGCTGGTGAAAGTCAGCAAAATTGCTCCCATCCCTGAAAGTAGTAGGCTGTATCCATAGTGTTCCTACTGAGCAGTTATACCATAGCTTCTTTCAAAGCTGGAGCAGTTTATTTCTCTTCCAAATCGCTACTGTTGGATTGTGTCACTAGTGGAACTCAAGTGAAAACACCAAGTCCCTACCATATGTTGGTGTATTTGTTATTTTATGAAACCTTGCTGCATCTGCATAAGTCAGTCAAGGTTAAAGATCCTTTTATTAAGAAGTTCTGTTAAGGACATTGGCACATCTCTTTCTCCACACACTGTTGATTTTTGTTGGCTGTGTTTGTTAGCACTAAAACTGAGATACCACCACAGCAACTCCCTTGAAGCAAAACCAATGATCTTAATTCCATCCCTGATTTTGGACAAATCATGGTACTAAAGGCTACAACGAACTATACAAAGAAAGTCCTTCTTGTTTTCCTCAAAAATCATATATAGAAAGAGAACTGAGAATGTTCAATTTCTGTTGGAGAGATGGTTATGTAGGACCTGGCTGTCTCCTTGCAAATAACTGCTTTCCACAGAAGCACAACAATCTGGTAGTAGCCCTGCACTGGTATGTCTCTGTGGGCATTAATTCTGCAGTGTATGTGCAAACAGCCTTGATCAATCCCCAGCAGACCTGCATTGGAAAAATATCTTGAGGCTGTGATTCCTCAAGGTTGGGACACAAACCTAGATGGAATGGCCCAAGGGAGGCAGAAATATTAACCAAATCTGATGCTAGGTGAGACATTTGCTGAATATAAGAAGTTCAGGGAAGACATTCAATAGAAGTACATGCTGCACAGTGCTGGCAATATTTTTTTCACTACAATCATCACGAAATTAAAGCTGGACCTTCATTTTTTTGCAGCTTGAGGTGTTTTCCACAGACAGAAAAACACCACTACAGTCAGACTGCCTAGAGACAAGGATGGGTGAAGCCATATCTTCTTCTTGCTAAAGTTAATATATATATACATAAGACAGAGAAATATGCCCACTAGGGATCCACACCTGAAGGCCAACGTAACTAACAGAATTTTAGCAAAAAATATGCTCTTCAAAGTACTTTTCAAGTTATTTAGCATGAAAAGGATGTTATTCAAGGAGTTTCACTCAAGTGAAGAGACATCTAGTTTAAAAAATCTATAATACATAAACACTCAAAACCATTTTTATTAGCAAAGAATAGCTTTACCTTATCACCACAATTTCTCTCAACATGGCAGTTTGAAAACAGAAGAGTGAATTGACATGAAAACAGTCTTTGGTGACAAGAAAGAGGAAGTAATGTGACACAAAGAACATCTTTAGGACCAATTTGCTTCCCTGTATATCATGATTTAGGGGAATGAATAGGCATTAATGTGAATAATTTTTCTGACAAGGCAAATTGTGGAGTTGCCAGTCCAGCCTGAATGATGTTCAGAATCATGCAGCTGTATTAAGAGAGAAGGCAAATAAATGGTTTATGCATATAAATTCAGTGTAAGAAAATCTAAGGTAATGAGGCTAGGCAGAATGAAAAAAGAGACAGGAGAGAAGGGAAAAGGAAATATGCTCTCTCTGGCCATATGCTTAGGGCACTGAGCATGGCGACAACCAGATGGTGTGGCTCAGACTTTAAAGTATAGTTCTCTGACTTTTAACTGATACATTAATGCACACTGGGGATATAAGATATTTTAGAAGACATTGGGCACTTCTTTCAATTAGAAGGACAAAAATTATTTAATCTTCTTCTTTTTCTGAACCTACATGTTTCTTGCTTGCTTAAGGTTCTCCATCTATGGATATGTTATGAACCTCACTCCAGAACCAGATTTTGGCCTTATCAAGGCTTCTTTTAGAAGATTAAGCTATTACTCCTTGTGATCGTTGGAAAGAGAAAAAAAAAACAAAGAAAATAAAAGCAAAAGCAAAAATAAAACCAAAACCAAAACCAAACCAAAACAAAAAAACAACAAAAAGCCCAAAACAAAGACACAAAAAAACAAACAAAAAAACAAACAAAAAACCAACCAAACAAAAAACAAACAAACAAACAAAAAAAAACCAAAATACTCAAGAGGGAATTGTCTGTTCTGGTACTTATTCAGAAAGCCCTTTGATATGGAAATCATTGGCATTAACTCCTGTGCCTCTAGCTGGTACCTCAGATAATGTGTGCAAATGCCTAGACCTGTTCCCCACTGCCTCTTCGATCAAGGACTAACATGCTTCCTGTTTGTCTTCAGACCCATCTTCTCCCTCTTCTCTCTGGCAATAGCTGAGCCTGCCCACCAGCACAAGGACAGTATCTGTACAAGACTCGATGTATGCCCATTCTCCCGGGAAGGACTAGTGTGCAGGTACTGCTACAGAGAATAGATGTGAATGTCTGAGCCAGAGGCTGTCAGCACCGTCAGCGTGTCTGCTTAGATACACCGTAATGAAGGGAAATGCCACATTACCAACAGATGACCTCTCAGCAGGCTCATTTGCTGACTAACCTCCTGTCCCAAGGGACACCTTGGTTTGTCTGCCATCACTAATGCTCCAAGATTGAGCAAAAGGAGCTGTGGTGAGACTACCACTGCTTACACAGGTACCCCTAGCAGTGTGTGTTAGCCACCCTCAGAGGTCAGAAAAAGGCTTCCCAAAGCCCTCTTGGGGCTGACAAACAGCAACTCCGAGTAAGGTCGAGCACAGTGTCCTACTGCTGCATCATTGCAGTTGTTGCAGATCCTGCTCTGGACCTTTGTTTATTCTGAGGATTTATTTTCTCTTTCCAGAGGGTGGCTTGTACACTCCTGTTTGGTGCTCCATCCCTTGTGACTGCTCTTGTTACATAAAGCCACAGTCAGACTCTATTCTTCCCTTTCAGACCAGTGGGGCTAGGTAGACCCAAACCACTCTGGTTTTGAGTATTAGGCTTTCACTTTTCTTGATTTTTCCTATTGCCCCCCATCCCATACATACACTTCTATATATTTTTTCTGTGGGACCTGAATATTTTGGGATCAAAAGGAAATGTATTTAATTTCGTTAGGACCAGGTTGATAAATATATCTAATATGAAGAATGTATAATAATGGTGCCCACAGTCAAACATCCAGGGAAAACTAAGAAAAGGGCAAAGATATATATGGCACATCCCCTGAGCGCTATCCCCACCTTCACCTATTTTCCACTTAGAGGATTTCCTGAGCCTAAGGCAGTTGCCTATTTAGTCACCTTCAAGAGATTTCTTTTCCAACTACTTATTCAGGCTTTCAGATGTGCGTCCACCTAAACTTTTTTGCATCCACATCACTCAGTCCTTTGTGGGATGCAGAATATCAAGGCTGCTATTTGGTGAGGCAGTGTTGTGCTGGGGAACAGGTTATGCAAGCATATGAGCTACACATTTACTTGCCTAGGGTGATGAATTTCAATGCATTGGAAGTTTTTAAACCAGTCTAGAGCAACAGCAAGCTGCCTCAGTCAGAGTCTGCAAAAGCGAAGAAAGGGTCTCCCAGAGACTTTAAATGGTCAGATGTACCTCTGCATGCAGGCAAGGTTGCCCTGTTTTGCAGTGTGCCCAGTTATACCTGTACCTTTTCTCCACCTCCTCCAGGCAATTGCAGGACAGACTGTGAGTATTCAACACTACTGTGTTTCAAACCCCCACACCCCTTAAATAGCTTTTCCTGGTTCAGAGAGAAACAGCTACAGAACTTTTGAAGGATTTCTCAAGTGAGTCAGTCTGAACCAAAATGACCATATAGTTCCTCAAGATACTGCAGTCATATTTCAGCAATCATCTTTTTTCCATCTAAGCAGGGAAGAAGTGGAGAGGAGACAAAACCTTAGAATGGAAATAAAAACTTCAGTGATGCCAAACCTTCAGAGCATGCTGGACACACAGGTCATGCTGCAGAGCCCTCAAAACAAAGCTGCTTCTGACACCAATGGAAGCAGGCTTACACCAGAAGGAGCTCACCTGAAAATCCCATCCAGCATTAAAGTGATAATATATAAAATGACAGCTCTCCATGTTGCAGTCAACTAATCATTCCTGGAACATCCAGTAAATCAAGACAGATGCAAGAAAACTTGGATTAGCTGCAGCAAGACCACTCTAAGTCACCAACGTGATGGGTCTGATGAAGGGACCTTCTGTCCTGTGGCTTCCCTCTGCTCTGAGGATGAGGAGGGACATGTGGCTCAGCTGCACCCAAAACAGTGCCTTTCATCAGATCAAAGTACGAAAAGCTGAGAAAACTATTGCATATAATCAAAAATTGGACAGTTTTCCTTCTGAAATTAAAGGGTAGAGGAGTGAAGAGCTGACATGGAAGTTAATTAACTTCCTTTTCAAATGCAATGATTTAATCCAGTCCCACCAGAGGAGAGGGTGCTGGTCAGATAAACCCAGCTGGCCAAAATCGTAGATAGAAATCTGTAGCAAACCCGACATCGCAATTCCACAATCAAACTTCACTGAACACAGTATGCCTGGGACATTTAAACTGAGTAGCAACTAAAAAAGCAAAACTTAGGATGTGCAAAGGAAGCAAAGAGATAAGCAATGATTTTTTCACCCTTTTTAAGTCTTGCACAGTATGTGTTTGGTAATGCATCCGTGGCTAATTGCTGGGGTTTGACAGACTGGAGGCTGCTCCCAGCAGCACCTTTGCCATACTTCCACTGCAGTTCCCTTCAAGACTCCCTCTTAGACATCACCGGGAGCTAAAAGTGCCCTTCCTCCTGCCTAGAGTGAGGTGGGAAGAGGAGGAGTTATCAGCTGACAAGACAGGGAAATTGCTTTGACTTTATGCAGCCAACAGGTAGTGGTCTCTCTGTAACACCTCCTGTTGCCCTCACATGCTCTTCCTACAGCAGCTCCCCACCCACTCCACCAGGTACGGCTATAAACTGAGCCGTCCAATCAAGTTTTTTCTTTTGTGCCACGATCAAGTGGCACACTGCTTTATCCTGTATTTTAAACTCTGTGGTCTAGATGTCCACAAAAATTTGCACACACAGAGCTGGACAACAATACTAAAATCACTCCCCACCACATTGTTTTCTGCTAAAATAGAAAAACAGGAGATAAAAAGGCTCCTGTCACAAGGATCACAACCTGTATGTTATGGCAATTACAAGGAATAATGGAGACAGTTTAGGTTTTTTTTTTTTTTTTTTGTTTTTTTTTGGTTTTTTTTTTTTTGTTTTTTTTTTTTTTTAATGTAGACGGAGCAGTAAGCAGAGATGTTCATCTTGGATCATACTCCCAAATTTTCCCCCAGGCTACACGAGCCTTGTCTCACAAGCAGCGTGGGGAGTTGGATGTGGAGTGCCAGTGTTAGAAGCATGCCCTGAGCTGGATGCAGGAAAGCAGGCAGCAGCTGGAGCTGTACCATGTAAAAACTCACATCCGTTAGATGATACTTTTGCAGGTTTTCACTTGTTTGTTTACTTGTTTGTAATATGCCAAAGCTTTTTTCTATGAATACGTACAAATGTTCCGTCAACTGTATCATCCCCTCTTCATAGTTTTTACTGAATTTTCTTTTTCTAATTTTCTACATAGAAACAGGATATTTTGCTACAGTGTTTTGATCTCAGCACACTTTCACTCAATCAATGTTTCGTGTGGGTTTGCTTTCCCAGCTTTGATTGTTTAGGCAGGCTCCTTTCTCCATCAGGTGATGCAATCATCCATTGTCTTTCCTTTACCATGAGAAGCAATTTGGTATATGACAAGAGAGCCTTGTCTGTGTCATAAGAAAGTGGTTTTCATGCTCTTCTCAGTCTTTGAAAAAGAGCAAAAGTATCCAAAAGCAGAAGGAGAAGAAGATAACATGAGAAGGAAGTTAAAACAATTTTCTGGGTTATTTTGCTTTTCTACAGCTCTACTTCATTGCTGCATGATCAGGAAAA